>MJGA01000042.1:0-176254 GCA_001910725.1 Phanerodontia chrysosporium
CAACATATGTACGTCTCTTCTTTCATTGTCAATAGAAGAGCCGTGCCTCCGCAACAAGGCACGCCATCACGGTCATCCGGTTTGATAGTTCGCAACATTGTCGCTCCCCTAAGTTGATGCGAGAGGACCGAAGACGTGCGGTCCCTCTACCAACCCACCATCACTGCTGATAGCGCACCTACGATAGCTCCCCTGTCTCCAACGCAAGAATTTCACAATCCCAGCACTCGATATGGCATCCGCTGCATCCTACAAATAGCCCAACACTCTCTGCGTAACAGGCAACCGCAAGCCTGAAACCATGAAGCTCGCTTTGCTCGCACTCGTCGCATTCATGGGCAGCGTCTCTGCCGGCGTCGCCATCGTCTGCCCGACGCCCGCCGTCTGCGAGGCGTTCTTCGCCTCGCCCACCGGCCCGATCCCCGAGGGCTGCATCAACTGCCCGTCGCCCGGCCCCACTTTGCGTTGACGGTGCGCCCACCGTTGTGAATCGACTTGTTGAGTCCCGTACTCAACGCACTCTTCACAGGAATGAGACGTGTCATTGCAGATCTGCCCATGGGGGAGGGAAGGTTGTTGAGACGACCCCTGAAGGACGTGGTCTCGCTCAGGGTCCCTTCTTGCGTTTGACGGGTAATTCTATGTGTCCGCGCCTCTCAAAGTGTCTATGCTTGCGCTTCAAGACAGCCCGTCCGCTCACGACATGACATTGCGGTAACCATCTCTGAGGCGAGGTCCGCAGCCCGGAGATCGTATCACCCGACAATGACGGGGGTGCGCACGACGGTCGCATGCCCGTCTCCTGTGCGCGAGGCCTAGCGACGTGCTATCGGGCTTTAGTTACGACTGCTATCGTTTGGGGCTGTCGTCCCGATGACCAATCCCAGCCGCTGCGCCTATCATGCCAACAGCCTACTGCACCAATCCGAGATCATGCACCGGTCGAACCCGGTCTCAAGCGTGCCAACGCAGAGCGATGTACGAGTTGGCACTCTTCGTCTGGCCCGCACAGCCTTACGTCTCCGAGGAAGCTCTCAGGCCGCCACAGCGCCTGGCTCATATCGGACTCGGGCATGACGGGCGACACATGACAAGTAGGGTGCTCCACGTCGTGCTGTTTTCCCCGCCGCAAGCTGTGCGAAGCCCGACGTCTGCGGGCAACATTGATATCAGAGTTTGGCGTGGGATACTGTTCATGTGGTGCGTGAGCTTCCACTTCGGTGTGCTATGCTCATTGCCAATTCCGCGATGCATACACCGGCGAACGCCTAGGTGCACGAACATGTGAACACTCCTGCACCTATAAAGAGAGGCGTGCGGTGACACCGGCTTTCACACCCAGTTTCACTCCAGCATGCAACTCTCACTCAGGCTTGCGGTTGTGCTCGTCGTCTTCGCCGCTACCCAAGTCGTTTCCGTGTCTATCCTGCCCCCTGGTTGCACAAACAATGCGCAATCGCCACGCTGTGGAGGATAACGGCCGATAGGTGAGAGGGTAAGTTAGACCATGCGCCGAACCACATGATCCTGCTGCAAAGGTCCCCCCTGATCCCTGATGCATATTGTAGGGATTTGGACGGCGGTGTGTGTTACAGAGGTTAACGAGAGACCAATGTTCACATTATACAAAGTCCCTCCTCGTCCCTAGGACACTGAAGAACTCGATATGACGGCCTGGCTCGCGGTGAAGGAGGTAAGTCATCGACCGTATCATCAGGACCTGTCCTCTGAAGTATTCATCTTGTATATAGGGCATGTATTGCGCGGAATCTGATTATTATATGCCTATTTGTCCCATACAATGATTTCTTGCGCGGTGTGACGTGTCTTGAATCGAGCGTGAGGCGTGCATTTGTGGCGTACAAAAGCGCAAAGTTGCGCCCGTCTGATGTGAGGCGGTCCCCTGGGTGTTGGCCGACTCCCAGCTTTCCCCCCGTCGGCGACATGCGCTTTCTGTTATCCTATGGCCAGGATCATTCTGGAAAACACACACAGTGGCTGCGACAGACGACAGAATAGCAATGTTATCTCAGATACGCTGTGAAAACACATCCTTGTTCTTGGAAGACGGCCTGTATCAATCCACAATGTTCGCTGTCGGATGCTAGCTTTCAGATGACACGCCTGGTTTTGCGCAAGGCTCTACGACAAGATGAGAGGTCAACGAGTTCGTCGCATAGAAAGGTTGGATGGAAATGGAGCCAAAGGGTGCAGGGCCACACTGGGCACGGAATGCACTCCCCATGCGCAAGGGTGAAGGAACGCACGCTGGCGCCATCAATTCAGCGACCATGCTACACATGACGAAACGCTCAACGAGACGAACCAGGAGATCTCTATGCCCAAGCAGCACACCTTTTATGCTGAGGCCTGATTTTCCGCCATCGAGGGGATGATGCAGGAGGCGATGTCTGCTGCGACGCGACTGCACGCATGCTCGCGTCGCTCGGATCTTGCCGGAGGCTCCCGTTTAAGCAAGTAGGGTTATTGGCGCTTAGGCCTTCTTTCCGAGCCACAGCTGGCTCGCGGCACACGACAGCAAGGCCTTTCGCGCCAGCACCTCCGCTCACCACCAACTACCCGTAGGATATGCTCTAAAGTCATTAAACTTGAGTTTGATCATCCTCTACCAGGAAGAATCAGGATTCGCATGACATGTCGCTCTCCGGACACTCCGCAAGCGTTCAGATTCGTCGGTGCTACACCACAGAGCTCCGTCACTCCCTGAGGCTCGAAGACGCAATCTCGCCTCATTGAAAGTTCTGTCCTTGCTTTCGAGCCCTCCGTTCATATCTCAATGAAACGTGAGTGCTGCAGCAGTTGCAATTCTCACCGCACTCACCCCTGCATCGACAGCTTGCTCATTTCCCAAGTCGAGGCTCCTCCAGGTCTTGCATTTGCAAACCTTTGCTGCGAACCACGACCCCATAATGGTTGTGTGCAGGTACCACCCGTACTCTGCGCCTATCGCCGCGGGAACCCCGTTGACAGTCCATGAGAGCCAGGAACGCCACAGAGCTGCCACGAGTATGAACGCCTTGTTGTCGTCCTTAAGCGTCCTTTTGCGGGCAGTGCACTCGCTCTGGACCGCTCTGGCGGAGTTGCGCCACTGCTGCGCTGACGGATATGGTGCAGGACTGTTGGGCCGGTGTCACGTCTTGACGATTCGCTGTGGGAGCATTACCACGTCGGGTACGTCGTCTTCCACCTCTGGCCAAGCACAATCGCCTCACGCAGTAACAGGACCGCATGTAGGTGCTATCTCAACGGGTGCCTCATCGGCCAGGGCAGACGATGGGTGCACAAAGTCGACGTCCTGAAAGGCGCCGTGCAAGAGTCGCCGCCTATAAAGCACAGCGACGAGGCTCGAGGAAGGCCAGACACAGAAACACACAAGCCAAGCTCAAGATGAAGCTCATTACCTGTGCCTGCGTTGCCGTCTTCTGCGCCGCTCAAGTCGCTCTTGCGATCCCTACCCCTCCCACAGGCGTCGTTCGAGTTCCACTCCCTACCCCCGAGCCCGACAAGTTTCCGCCTATCACGATTGTCATTGGTTGACATGAAGCAATTGTCACATGGTATGCACATCACACTGCTCTTCGACTGATGAAATGTCCGATCTGACCCTCATTCCTCTTTGACAAGGTGTATGACCGTCGGAGGAGGATGTCTTCGAAGGAATATATCAGTTGGACGTCGCTGGAGTGGTGTAGGGCTGCCAGTGCTTGAGAATGCCATCCCAATGCACATGTCTAGCCGCTCATTCTCTCACGTACGGGCTTCGCTGCGTGCTGAATTACACTTCAACTGCCTTGAAACGCGTTCAGACGACGGCAAATAAACCGAGCGGCTATGCCGTGTGACTGATTGCTCTCCTGCGAGCCAAGGCCTGAGGTTGGCGAACCAGGGGGTCTAGATCCGCCATCGGCGATCCTGCGAGAAGAATGCGCATAATCTGTAATTCGTCCTACAGAGCGCGCCGATAAGGCGTGAGGAATCCATACCTGTCGGTCGCACAAGAGTGGGCTTATTGGGCTTCCTCTGAAACCGTGGGGTTGTTCGCACACTGCCAGGGCAAGGCCATTGTCAGACGAGCTGCCTGAAAATATCCCGCGCACATGCATCTTCTCATCTGATATCTCATTGCAGCACCTCTGGCAGCGGCCCGATGGCGCAACGGATTTACCCAGAGCGGTATTACACCGTAACAATGCGCATTGTTCAGAGTAGCACATGGATCAATGCCTCGTTGGTCGCTCCCGGGATGCAGGTCTGAGGCGGTAGTCTCCGGCGGTCTCGCGGTTGTTAGAGACACGGCTGCAAGAACAACATACACACCTTCAGTTCCAGGACTGGGTACGATGGCCCGCGACAGTGACAGCGTTCGCCGCCTCCAAAGTTCTAGCGTTCTGGCAAGCCTTAATGCATCATCCACATATGCGTTAAACACACACGGCAGAATACGCACCAAAGTCGCCGTAGCCACATCATTGATGGCGGCCCGCGAGGGAGTCTGACGGCTCTAGGTCGTCGTGTCCACTAGCTTCACAAGTGCGGTCGACCGTGCATGGCGCCCTGTGCAATAGCCGTATGCGTGAGCATATAGAGCTTCGCAGAGAGTGTCACAGTGCTTAGTTTGACGATCGGATTCTAATAGTACGTGTGCACAGTGTTCGCCCCGGGCAATACTGTGGGTGTGGGTTGAGAATAAAGTGCTCACGTCGTCAGACTCAGCTCGGATTTGCATAACTTCGTTGGTCAACCATCCTTAACTGCGTTTCAGGGGGCATACTCGGGCATAGAGTTGCAATAGTAGTGCTTGAACTCTGCGATGCTCGATCTGCGTCCGTCCAGGCGCGCAAGGTTCGTCCATCATCGGTAACTTCTGCTAAGCGGCTGCGCAGACGCATCCGTTCGCCCTCACGTTAGAAGCAGGTAACCGCAACGAAAAAAAAAACAGGGCTCAACGATATCGTCGTTGCTTGTCGGAGTGCAGTGCACCCACCGAGGCTCTCAACCTCAGCGGCCTGTTAGCTGCTGCTTTGACGTACGGGCTGGACGGTGCATATATCGCGGGCATACCAGTGAAATAAAAACGCTAGGCGAGCGCGTATTATTTTATGCCACGTCGCGGATGGCGCAGGAGCCAGTACCATCGTCGATGGCGTACGGTTCAAAGCATTGGGCCTCTGCTCTGCCAGCGATTCCCATGTACGTGGCTCGGATCTTGCCGAGTTTGCCAATATCTCCTGTTTAGGAAAGTAGAGTCGTTGGCGCCCCTCCTACCCGGGCCTTCCCTCGGAAACAGCGCACGGTCTCCTCGATTGATGCCCTGTGTCAGTCTCAGGGCACTGGACTGATTGGTCGTGGTTTAAGAATGGAATTGAGGTAGTCAATTGCTGTTAGGCGCATTTCTGCTCCACTTCGCGCACCGCATACGTTGTCAATTCCGGTTTCGAGTCACAAGGAGAGTGTCACAGTTTTTCGTCTCAACCCTTAGGGTTAGGGGCAGCAGGTGACAAAAGCGATTACTCCGAACTGTGACATGCAGAAGCGCTGGAGTGACAGCCCTAGGCTCGGGGCTGGTCACGTGATACGGCGGTCACGTGATGCGCACACGTGCGGTATCCCAGGGTCACATGGTCGAAGGTCTAGAAGCAGGCAAGGGTCTGGAAGCGCCGAGACACTCCGGAATGGACTAGAAAGCCCTGGAGGTCTCTGGACAGGTCCGGACAGTGCTGGAACGTTCTGGAGGTTTCTGGGACATCGTAGGAACATTTAGGAACGTGTAGGAGAATGTAGGAATGCCTGTAGGGCACTAGCCAATAGCGTAGTAGGTATTAGATAGCTAGGACCCTGAACACCGGTCCCTGGGGACCTGGTGCACATGTATATAAACCCTGAGGGCTGGGGGTGCCTCCCCAGCTTCAATCTCATCGCATCTCACCTCTCTAGGCTCTATACCTCGTCTTCGAGCTTGGCTACACCCTTTGTAGTCCAAGTAAACCTTTGCCAGTGAGTATTGCTGGTTGGTTTGGTGTATAGGCGCTAGGGCAGCGCATTTTTGTGATAGAAGATTGAAGCTAGCCAACCTACTCCACCTTTGGTGGCCTAGGTTATTGCTTTGGGTTCTGGGGGCTTGTTTGAACAAGTGCTTTTGCGCTTTGTTCAGTTTTCTGCCGATCCACAGGCGTAAGTGGGCACTATAGTACCTTTTTAGGTACAGACAGGGGAACGTGGTGTAACCCACCTCAGAGGGCTTTGCCTGCGGACGAGTAACCCCTGTTGTAGTGCTGGACTAAGGGTGTAATACCCTGTCCAACCAGTTTTAGCTGTGTGGCGTGGAAACCCACAGTAATACCCCTTTCTCTTCGTTGAGGGTTGGCTGGCAGGAAAGCCTTGCGCTTTGCCTGTGTGGAGAAGTTTTCTGGCTTGTGTACACAGGCTGACCCGTGTTTACCAGTGCCTAAAGCTGCTAAGAACCGTTTTGTCCTTGCTAAGGACGAGAGCTCTGGCAAACCCTTGCTTGAGCGCATCAAGATCTCGAACCTTCACCGCTTCAAAGACGTTGGGAAGCCGCGCCCTGCGTACAAACCTCGCACTACACCCTACACCCCTGTCCCTGGTCGTCGTGAAAGGCTTGCTCGTGAAGCAGACTTGAACGACTTCAAGCACCAGCTTCAGCTCGAAGACTATCGCAACGAACAGCGCAAGCGCCGCCTACTCGATCGCATCGCGAACGCCCCTCCCCCTCTCCCCCTCATCGAGCGTATTGAACCTCCCCCTACTCCCCCTATCGAAGTCAAACCCATTCCCAAGGACCTTCGCTTCCACACCAACACTCAGGTCCATCAGCTGCGCGACTACGGACGAAAGTTCAACGGCGCCCTTAACCACTTGGGTCCGTTCTTTCAGAAGCTAGACGAGCAGCGTTTTCGAGTTGGGTTGACTGAACACGAGCTCTACATCTTGGGCTTGTTCAAGGAGAGGTTCGACAACATTCGCAAACACCTTCAGACCATCGTCGAGACGAAGGAGTACACCACGAGGGAGTGGAAGAAGATTTCGAGGGATTTGAAGAAGGCAGGCGCACATAGCTTCGCTGAGCTTAAGCCCCGCTTCACTGAGCATTGCAGGGAGCTGATTCAGGAGTTGGGTGAAGATTGGTTGTTTTTGGAGAAGAACCTCGATTAGTTTTTGTATCTGCGCGTTTTTGAATCAAGATGTCGCTCAATTCAAATCCTGTTGACTTTGGTTTGCGTTCTGCTTCGAGTTCAAGTGGCATGGACCCTTGGGGAGCGTTAGAACTTGGCTCTATGGCTGAGGGAGGCCCTACCCCAGTTTTGGCCGCTGCGCCGCTTTCGACCTCTTACGAAGAGTACAGCCAGTCATGGGTACAAGCCGCTCAGGAAGGACTGACTCCTGGCGACTTTAAGGCCCTCGTTGACAGCCTGGGTAACTGGGTAAAGGCTGAGATAGCTCAAGTAAGGTCGGAAATGGGTTCAGAAGTCCTTCGCTTGAAGGAGGCCCTTCGCAAACGCAAAACCGAGGCCAAAACACTTCAGGAGCAGATAGACACCCTTGAGCAGACTAGACAGCACTTGTCTGCGCAGATAGCAGAGGCTCAGAACCAAAATCGTGTTTTGCAGAACGCTATGCAGGTGCTGAAGCAGGAGAACGAGAACTTGAAAGTGTTGGTTCAGCAAGGCACTAGTGGAGGCAACGTTGGGTTGTCTCAGTCTTTGTTCCCTACCATGAAGGAGCCTGACACCTTTAATGGTGATAAGGCTAGCAAGCTGGATGACTGGCTCGAGTCGATGGCACTCTGGTTGCGCCACCGTGGCGTAATGGACGACGAAAAGAAGATAGAGACGGCGATGACTTACCTGCGAGGTTCAGCAAAGAAGGTCATGCAAGAATACTTCGACAAGGTGGCAGACTCCAAGCCCCTTGGTACTTGGACCAACTTTGTGAACGAACTCCAGAAAGGATTCCAACAGACCGACAAGAAGGACAGGGCAAGGGCAGAGTTTGAGCAGCTTGTCAGCAAGAAAGGAACGAACGAGAAGACTTTTAACGAGTTTGCTGCTCGTTTCCGCTCGCTGGCTCGCCAAACTGGCTTCTCCAACGAAGAACTGTTGGTCAAAGCCTATGCCCATACCCCTCGTGCCGCCGCCGATGTACTGGCAGCCCGTGGTCGTGCTCAGTGGGCTACGACCTGGGATGGTTGGTTGAAGGATGTTCAGGAGATTCTGCAGGATCAACGTCTCTTGACGGGCACCGTACTCTCTGGACAGCCTCAGTCGTCGAAAGACCCTGACGATATGGATGTCGACGCCTTGAAGAAGGGCTCAGCCCAGGGCAAAGGCAAGACAGCCAAAGTTCAGAAGGTTGCCATGTCGTTCGAGGAGGCGAAGAAGAAAGGCTGCTGCGCTCAGTGTGGAGGCAAAGGCCACATCGCCAAGGAGTGTCCATCGAAGAAGAACAACTCAGGTTCTTCGACGTCGTCGAGTAAAACCACCAATGCACCGGTGGCCAGTTCGTCAAAGGCTTCGTCTTCAAAGGGAAAGGAGAAGGATAAGGGCTCTCGCCACACGAAGAACAGTGTGCGCGAGGTGTACGCCAGCGACTCGGAGAGATTCCAGGAGGTAGCCTCTGACGAGGAATCGAGCTCAGATAGCTCAGAAGAAGAAGATACCCCCAAGACCAAGCACAAGAAGAAGTCATCTTCGAAGGAGAAGGCGCAGAAGATTAACCGCGTGGTATTCTCAGACGATGAGGATTTTCTGCAGGGACCGATGTAGAGTCTGCGACATCTGGTCCGTTTTTAGATTTCCTTTACCCTCCCGACTCAGTAGAATGTATTAGATCAGTTTTGGAATCGAGAAAAGTCTCTAGTTTACCCTCTAAATCGAGCTTTATCGTTCCAGTAACTTTGAGTCAGGGTAAGGAAATCAGAGTGCAGACTACCGCGCTGGTTGATTCAGGGGCCTATGCTGTGTTCATTAGCCATCGCTTCGTCAAGAAGCATAAGCTGAAGACGAACCAGCTGGCCAGGGAGATACGCGTTTACAACGCAGATGGCTCCAGGAACAAGTGTGGCAGTATTGAGGAGTACGCTTGGCTCGACGTAGCCGTAGGGGACCATGTCTCCAGACAAGCATGCCTCATTACAGATCTGGGTGGAAAGGACATGTTCCTCGGCTTTAGCTACTTGAAGAAGCATAATCCCGAGATAGATTGGGATAAGGGCGAGTGGAAGTACTCCAGATGCCCAGATTCTTGTCGCTTTACCAGCCACAAGGCTCAAGTAGCGCAAGCAGAGCTCGAAGAACCTATGGATGAGGACTTCGAGGAGGAAGAAGAGGAGCCTTGGCTCCAGTGGGTCGACCCTTCCACCCCAGATGGCCGCGTTTTGGCATTAACTTGCCGGAAGATCGCAGCGATGTGCAGTATTCGTTCGCTGGAGGGAATCGAGGGCTGGGAGCAGCTTGTCCCTGCACAGTATCAAGACTATGGGGACGTGTTTTCGAAGCGTGCAAGCGAACGGTTACCCGTACGAAAGCCTTACGACCACGCTGTCGAGTTTATCGACGGAGCTACCCTACCTCGACCAGCTCGTAATTACTCGCTGTCGCCAGAAGAGAGGAATTCTCTGGACGAGTGGATTCAGGAGAATCTCGCCAAGGGATACATCAGACCAAGTAAATCCCCGCTGGCAGCACCAGTCTTTTTCGTGAAGAAGAAGGACGGTTCATTGCGCTTGGTGCAGGACTACAGAAAGCTGAACGAAGTCGTTAAGAAAGACCGCTTCCCTATACCCAAGATCTCAGACCTTATAGATCGACTATCTAAGGCTAGTATATACACCAAGATTGACCTTAGATGGGGGTATAACAACGTCAGAATCAAGGAAGGAGACGAGTGGAAGCTGGCCTTCATCACACCTTTCGGTTTATACGAACCTACAGTGATGTTCTTCGGCCTCAGCAATGCACCAGCAACCTTTCAGCGCATGATGAACCATATTCTCGACGATCTGATTCGAGAAGGGCATGTCATGGTCTACCTAGACGACATTCTCATCTTCACGAATGACTTGGACCACCATCGGCGATTAGTTCGCGAGGTATTGCAGCGGCTACGCGACAACGACCTGTTTGCTAAGCCAGAAAAATGCTTCTTCGAGACGGATAGCATTGAATACCTCGGAATGATCATCAGCAAGGGGTCGGTTCAGATGGATCCATCGAAGGTAGATGGCGTTTTATCTTGGCCCATACCCAAAAGGGTCAAAGATGTCCAGGCTTTCCTGGGTTTTGCTAACTTCTACCGACGGTTTATTCGAGACTTTGGCAAGATTGTTCGCCCATTGTCAGAGCTTACCCGCAAAGGCAAAGAGTGGGAATGGGGCCTGAGCAGCAGGATGCCTTCGATACACTCAAAAGAGCGTTCACTACTGCGCCTATTCTCAAGATTCCAGACGACGAGCACCCTTTTAGGCTCGAATGCGATTCGTCAGACTTTGCTACGGGGGCTGTACTTGAGCAACTGGGCGAGGATGGCCTTTGGCACCCTGTCGCGTTTTACTCCAAGGCGCTAGGCGTACATGAGCGCAACTACGAGATATACGACAAGGAGATGCTAGCCATCATCCGCGCATTGAAGGAATGGCGCCACCAC
Organism: Phanerodontia chrysosporium; assembly: GCA_001910725.1. Classification (NCBI taxonomy): domain Eukaryota; kingdom Fungi; phylum Basidiomycota; class Agaricomycetes; order Polyporales; family Phanerochaetaceae; genus Phanerodontia; species Phanerodontia chrysosporium. The sequence continues at coordinate 10,684 of MJGA01000042.1, forward strand.
TTGGAGGGACACCCTCTACCATTCGACATATGGTCAGATCACCAGAATTTGACCTATTTCCGCAAGGCGCAAGACTTGACGCGACGCCAAGCACGTTGGAGTCTTTTCCTCACACGTTTCCACTTCAAGTTGGAGCACAAGCCTGGAAAGACGATGAAGCGGGCTGATCCAATGTCCAGGAGGCCAGATCATGAATTGGGGGTGGATTGCGACAATCGTGAAAAAGTCCTTTTGAAGCCAGAATATTTCGCGATTCGAGCCATGCAACCAACCCATTCATCGATAGTGGACGATAGCAAACTGCTAGAAAGGATCAGAAAAGCCCTGCTGGACGACGAAGTCACCAAGTCGTACAAAGACCTGATGTTGAAAGGACCAAGAGAGTTCGGGAAGGACTTAGCGGAATGGCACCTCGAGGACGGGCTACTACTGCACCGAGGCAAGGTGTATGTGCCCAAGGACGACGAGATTAGGGCGGATCTACTCAAGTTACACCACGACTTCCCTGGGCTGGACACCCTGGACGATGGAAGACGTTGGAGTTGCTGTCGCGCAACTACTGGTGGCCAGGAATGTCGGTTTACGTCAAGAAGTACGTCGCAGGTTGCGAAGTTTGCCAGTCGCATAAAAACGTCAACCAGAAGCCTGCTGGCCTGCTACAACCGAACGAGGTTCCGTCGGAACCCTGGGAGATAATCTCATGCGATATGATCACGGACTTGCCTGAGTCGGACGGTTACAACGCTATCTTCGTAGTCGTTTGCCGCTTAACCAAGCGAGCACATTTCCTCCCCATCACCAAGGAGTTTTCAGCCAAGGATCTGGGAAATTTGCTCTATGAGCGTGTTTGGCCTTTGCACGGCCTACCCAGACAGATCATTTCGGATAGAGGAACGCAGTTCGCCGCGAAACTCTTCCAGGAATGGTGCAGACTCCTGGGGATCAAGTCAGCAATGACTACAGCGTTTCACCCTCAGGCAGACGGTCAGACCGAGCGAGTTAATCAGTCATTGGAGCAATATCTGCGCTGCTACACAAGCTTCAGGCAGGACGACTGGGCGTACCTTTTGCCCTCTGCCGAGTTTGCGTACAACAACCAGGCGCATGAAAGCACCAAGAACTCGCCATTCTTCGTCGAATATGGCCGTCATCCACGCATGTTCCCAGAGCAGGACCGTGTTACAAGGTTGTCAGAACTGGACGACTGGACGAAGCTTAGACAGGAGGCCCAAGATCAGGCGAAAGCCGCGCTCGTGCTGGCTGCAGAGCGAATGAAGTGGTACTACGACCAGGGTAAATCAGAACCCTTGTTCAAGGTCGGAGACCGTGTTTGGCTTGACGCAAAGGATCTGAACCTTCGGGTTCCCTCCAAGAAACTGGCACCAAAGCGAGTAGGCCCTTACGAGATCGTAGAGCAGCTGGGACCGGTCACCTTCAAGCTGAAGTTACCAGCCCATGTGAAGATTCACCCGGTCTTCCACGCAAGCAAGCTCACGAAGCACGTTGAGGATGAGGTCGCCAATCGCACGCGCAAACCCCTACCACCCATTCGTGTGGGTGATGACGAGGAGTACGAGGTCGAGCAGATCGTAGATGCACAGCCAGACTCTAAAGGCCGTGTCATGTACCGAGTACGGTGGAGAGGCTACGACGAGCATAGCGACACATGGGAATACTTGCCCAATCTCAAGCACGCTATGGCGAAGGTCAAACAATTCCACAAGAAATACCCAGATGCGCCGAAGGCAATTTCCCTTCTGCAACGCCACCACGACGAGGAGGATGAGTTTTTTGTGCGCGAACTCGCGCTACTCCAATCTTGGGAGCAGACGACCAGTTCGAGGTCGAGCTCATGAACAAGGACGCAAAACTCCCCTCACGTGGCTCGCCAGAAAGCGCAGGGTTGGATCTCTTCATCACGGAAGACCTTACGCTCAAGCCCCATGATCGCAAGCTAGCGCCAACTGGCCTTCGAATGTGTACTCCACCAGGTACCTACGCTCGAGTCGCACCACGGAGTGGCCTTAGCCTCAGAGGCATCGACATAGGAGCAGGCGTTATTGACCGAGATTATCGAGGAGAGCTCAAAATTCTACTCATCAACAACTCGCCCGACACCTTTACATTCCACAAGGGTGATCGTGTCGCTCAACTCGTGCTCGAAAGAATCTCCTACGCCGAACCAACTCCGGTTTCTCGCCTCGACTCAACCATTCGCAGCAGCGATGGTTTTGGCTCCACTGGTATTTAGGCTTCACCAGGAGGTTCAGCTAGAATTGGGGGTAATGTCACAGTTTTTCGTCTCAACCCTTAGGGTTAGGGGCAGCAGGTGACAAAAGCGATTACTCCGAACTGTGACATGCAGAAGCGCTGGAGTGACAGCCCTAGGCTCGGGGCTGGTCACGTGATACGGCGGTCACGTGATGCGCACACGTGCGGTATCCCAGGGTCACATGGTCGAAGGTCTAGAAGCAGGCAAGGGTCTGGAAGCGCCGAGACACTCCGGAATGGACTAGAAAGCCCTGGAGGTCTCTGGACAGGTCCGGACAGTGCTGGAACGTTCTGGAGGTTTCTGGGACATCGTAGGAACATTTAGGAACGTGTAGGAGAATGTAGGAATGCCTGTAGGGCACTAGCCAATAGCGTAGTAGGTATTAGATAGCTAGGACCCTGAACACCGGTCCCTGGGGACCTGGTGCACATGTATATAAACCCTGAGGGCTGGGGGTGCCTCCCCAGCTTCAATCTCATCGCATCTCACCTCTCTAGGCTCTATACCTCGTCTTCGAGCTTGGCTACACCCTTTGTAGTCCAAGTAAACCTTTGCCAGTGAGTATTGCTGGTTGGTTTGGTGTATAGGCGCTAGGGCAGCGCATTTTTGTGATAGAGAGACTCTGTCGTGGATGTCCTAAGCGAGATATGCCAGGGAGTTAATGCATATATGTTGTGCTCTATCATTCTTATAAACTACCTTCTGCATGGGTGAATGTTGATCTGCTAAAAAGCATCCTACTTCAAAAGCCCCGATTCACCTGTCACCAGCATGAGAGGACTAGTACGGCCCATAATTGACCTCGTTATGCTTCGAGAATTAGCACCAATGGCGTAAAGCCCACGTTGAGGATATAGCGAGGGGGATGCATGCATTTGTATTGAACAGGCACGGGAAGTCTTCGTCGATCCTGGTATTTCTATTACATCCAGGTATAGAGGACTAGGAAATCTTTTCTGCTGGCACAAGACGGACGAAGCCATGGAGAAACAATATTCAACAGGAATTTACATGAGGCTGTGGTATGCAGTATACCACGTGTTCATGAATGGCTAGAGTTCAAACCTAATAACACGCCTCATGTAATCCTCCGCTGCCACACACTGAGCGAGTAGGGCGGACGCTGAGAGAAGCTGCTTAACCACCACACACCACCTACAGGGCCAAGATCGTGTAAGCGCAACCATCGGTTTCTCAGAGCTCAAGTGTTGTTGAGCGGTTGCTTGGCTTTACATAGACACGATGCGCATGCGATGCCAACAGATTCCAGACTCAAACACATTTGACGTATCGGAGATGTCTGTGCTACCCCCATGGCCGCTCAGCGCACAAGACGAGTTGGAAGACTCTACCAATGTATCCAACCTGAGTCTGAATACAGGAGCGAGTGGACGACGGACAGATTCCCTAGACCTAGGAGACCCCCAAGCGCGAGCAGCAAAGCTTCGCATTAGGGCGTGGAACATGGTGCGAGAACGACGACTCCAGCAACAGCACAATCGCAACCACCCCCAGCCACCGTCGCCAGTCCCATTACAATGGCGCACCACGAATTACCTGCGTGACCGGAGTGCCGACACACCAATCACCGACGGGGCGACCGAGACGATGCTCATGGGGCTCGACCCAGAGTGCTTCTACGAGTGCGGGCTGACTCGCAAGCAGCACGCCCAACGGATCGCAGGACAGAACTTCAAACCAGGCTACTGGAATGCGCTAGTCGATGCCGTCCGGATGATCCTCGGCCGCGATCCTCGCGACTTCGGCGAGTTCTATGGGATCGTGCGACCGTGGATGTGGATGGGCATCGCGGCCATGCGATCCCACCTCTTGTGGCGGCGCAACGATGAAGACAGGATGCGGCGCGACGCCCTACGTGGCGAGTACATCAGCAACGCACGCGTCCCGCCGCGGCGTGTGTGGGACCTGCGCAGCAACCGCGTCCTCCCTTCGTATGTCCTCCCCGCAAATTGGCACCTTGAGCGCCGGGACATGGTCTGGACTGTGTCCCACAGCTGGGTGCGCACCGAGGACACCGAGTTCGTCTGGACACCGATCAACGGCTATGAATGGCCGGTTCCTATCCCAAAGGGCACGTCGCTCGAGCACATCTGCATGGAATTGCTCGACCTCGGCGCCGAGTACATCTGGCTCGACGTTCTCTGTTTGCGCCAACGAAGCCCGTGCGCAGAGGATGAGGAGAAGCGTATGGAGGAGTGGAAGCTCGACGTCCCGACGATCGGCTTCGTGTACTCGCTCGACGCACCCTGCGTCACATACTTCAACGGCCTTGGTCTACCTTTCGATCCGTCGCCGGAGGTGCTGAAGTCGGATCGCCACTGGCTGAACCGCGTCTGGACGGTGCAAGAGGCGACGAAGGCGTGGATTCCGGGAGGGCTCACTGGAGCTGAGTCGGAGGACGCCCGCGAGTTCTTCCACACCCATCTTCCTCCGGCGATCCCGGAAGTCCGCCGCCCGCTCGTCGCGCACACGGTCTTTGCCTTGACGGCAATGCGCGGCCGGCACTGCTCGAAGGAGCTCGACCGGGTCCACAGCCTCGCGTACATCCTCCGCTGCAGGACACTGCCGATATACGACGCGCGCATGCCGCCCGACGTCGCATGGCAGATGCTGCTGAAGCACCTCTACCCGGACATCCTTCATAGCCTCCTCGTGAGCCACGCCGCGCACCACCCTGACGACCTGCAAGTGTTACCGTCCTCGGAGCACTTTTTGCGGCTCGAGCTACAGGATGAAGACGCCGATGCAGGCTGGCTGTACCTCGCAAACCCATCGGACCTGGGTGTCGTTGCACCTGGGATGTATCTGCATAGGGTTCATGCGCTGGGACCGCTGCGCATCGCTCGGCAGGAACGAACTGGAGAATGCGAGCGAGTGCAACTTCTCTGTGCAGAGCGTCCCTTCTCGTACTATGTCCACTGCCGTATGGGCGGTAATTTGGACGCGAACGCAGAGTACCGCCTTCTGAAAGTCTCGCAGAAGACTTGGCTTGTCGTCGAAGAGGTTGGGAGGAAGGATTTCAGGACAATCGATGAAGCATGCAAGCGATACACAAAGCGGGAGACGGTCTTCGAGGTGGTCAAGCGCGGTTGCATGCTGTTACGAGGAAGTACGAGGGCATTGCCACAGCATGAAGCCGTGAATGTGATATATATGTGTCGTCAAGTGTAGGCCGTCAGGGCTAGATGGCGGTCCTTGCGAGTGCATACGCCTGAAGGTTACCATTGGTTGATTACAACGCAGTCTTGCACCTGTAAACACATATTTAGACAGCGGAGATGATCTATTGGAATTTACTTACGAGTTACTTGGTCTGCCCACAGAGCTAGTTGACTGAACGAAATCGTTGTATCACCGGCTGCAGCATGCATAGGACGGGTATCAGCCTGAACAGCTGATGACGGCATTATATCGCTGCAATACGGGCCTATAGTACAGAATCGTGAAGATCTCCAGGATGGGCTGGTTGATCATCGAAGAGGTGGAAGCGTGAGTTGAGCGGCGAACCAAAGGCGCTGCCTCACCATAAGACAGTATCCGTGGTGTATGTATCGTCGTAAAGTCTCGGGTCAGGTGTCGGCATCGAGGCATTTAGAAATGGACAGAGGTATTAGCGACATCAGCTTTCAGAGCACACCGGCTCTGTTGGGAATGCTATTCGGGCTTGAGTTTGAGTATTTGCGTGACAAGTCGAGCAGGCCAGAACTTACCTTTCTCCGAGCACTGAAGTGCTTCCCATATGGAATTAAAACGGCTCGATGAAGTTGTCCTCGCCACTTGTAATTGCTTCATCTGCGATAGACATGGCGTCGAGCCCCTAGGCGGTGGTACGATGCTGCCATTGCGCGATCCATGAGGTGAGTGCACCTGGTCCCGACCAAGACCGGATCGGACGACCCGGATAGATGGCCTGCATCGCAGTATAAGGCGTATCGAATCAGATCGGGTTCGTGCAAGGACGTAACATAGGAGTCGATGTGATATCCGCCAGGCGAAAGCAAATAGTCACGGCGCACCTTGAACAACTCGTAGGGGTCGTTTCTACGGCGATCGACCAATATGCAGCACCACACGGGTATGTCAGACGCAAATTGGTAGTGGTTTTGTCACCTGGCATTGCGCGATCCAGCCGATAGTCATCGTGCATCAAGGTTTGCAGCGACTTGGTCCCAACCGTAGCAAGCCGAAGCGCGGTGACCATGACGTAAGCCGCCATCAGGGACCCGAGCGCATCAACACGCCCTGGGGGATATCACATGCGAGTGCGGTTTCTCCGATCTGCATTGAACCTCGACGAGCTTTTTGTGAGCAGCTGGACAAGAAGACCACCAGGCGAGGTCTCGGCACGACACGACCAGGCAGCGATGCCCCGGAGCCTCCGCCGCCTATAACAGGGTGCATGGCGGGGCCCACCCCCAGCCCTCTCCACCCCCGTCCCATCACGGAGGCTGCCCACTTGCCAGCCGCCCCCCCCCACACACGCACCGGGCCTCCAGGGACCACGACGCCCCTCCTCCGCGAACCATCCCCACACGCCCCTCGCAGGACACACGCCGCGTCCGTGTGCCCCGCTTCGTATCGCCGGCAGACCCTTGGCAAGCGCGGTGCGTCTTCCATTCCTGCGCCTGTGCCCAGCTGGCCTATATCAAGCCCCGCAGGCCCCCCGCAACACCGTCCGCCCCCGCCCCGCAGGAAGCAGCCCACGCACCGACCATGCGTGCGTTCGACGACATCTACGTGCACCCGTCCTTCGCGCCCGAGCCCGCGCCGCGCGCGCAGAAGCAGTGGCCGCTCGCCGCCGTCGGCACCGCCGTGACCGTCGCGCTCGCCTCGGGCGTCGGCCTCGCCGTCGGCGTGCCTGGCTTCCTCTCCGCGTGCGTGCCTGCCCCCTCCTCCCGCCGCCTCTCCCGCCGCTGACGCACGCGTAAACGCAGGCTGTCCGCAGGCGGCCAGATCTTTGGCTAGCACCTGCGCGCGTCCCGCAGTTTCACGCTCAGACTTCGAGTGCGTCGCGCTGTGTCTGTGTGCCTGCCCTGCGCGGGGTGCTGACCGAACACGCAGCCCCACCCCGCATGACCCACGACCCGGCCCCGTGACATATCAGAGTTTGTCGTATCCGCCTCCCGTGTTTCCATCTCTCAACGCAAAAGCTATAATCGCGATTCCTACATACCGCTCGTGATGCCTCCCCCCATGTATACCACCCGTCTGTACTCTTTTCTGCAATGATGTAGCATAATGGGACCTTGGAAGATTGGCCTGGTGAGGCTCTGTTCCTGGCGCAACGTCGGGCCTTCGGTGCTGAGCGCGCGGCTCGTGACGCCCTCGCCGGCACCGTGCCCGCCTGGTATCGCTGTGATTCGACACATACACTTGGTGATTGAGTTCAAGCCCTGACCGGCTCCATTTCGCATCGTAGGGTGGTATGAACCGTCAGCCTTACCTCACGATAGCGCTGAAAGACGTGAGGGTCAGATCCGGTCGTCCGTATGACCTGTGTAGCTCAGATCTGAAATCTGAGAGCGAGCACCAGTTGACAATGTCGTACATGTGCAGAGCGCAGCAAGTAGCAGCCCAGTAGGTTCAAGATACTCGCGGCAGCGAGGATGTCTTCAAGCCGAGCGTCGGGCTCATTGGCGATAGCATATATTAATCTTGAGAGCGTACGAGTAGCAAACTGTGCCTTGATACAACATGGCGCACAACGGGGGCGGGGGGTATCCAACGAGCATCCAACGATCCTAAACATCCCGTCCGAGAACACGAAATCGGGCCGCCGCGCGTCACGGGGCGTCGCGCACGGCGCGCGTGCCGTGCACGCTGTCGCGGACGGCCTGGCCGGCGTGCTGCACGGCGTGGGAGCAGCGCGCGAGGAACGCCTGCCGCTTCTGCGCGGCGGCGTGCGGGCTGAGCGTGCGGCGCGTGTGCTTCTCCTTCGGGCAGTACGCGTTCTTGATCACGACGACCTCGACCTGCGTGCGCGCGCGTCAGCGTCAGCGTCGAGAAAAGAGAGAGAGAGGGGGGGGGGGAAGGGGGAGGGGGCAGCACGCACGTCCTCGCCGGGCCCGCGCTGGATCTCGACGACCTTGTCGCGGCCCTCGCGCCACTCCGAGACGATGTCCCCGGCGTGCACCGCCCGGTCGGGCGGGTCCGCCTCGCGGACGTCGGCGGCGTGCGCGTCGCTCTGTGCCATCTCTGCGGTGTCGTGCTCAAGCGGGGGTGCGGCCGCGGTGGGGGCGGCCTGCGGTGCAGCGGTGCTTGTCTGTGGTGTGGACGGTGCTGTCGCCATGGCACGGTGATATAGGTGTGCGCGCGGGGACTAGGGGTACATGACAGCGGGGTGCAAGCGCGGCGCAGGGGGTGCAGGAGGCCTAAGTATAGCGGGGTGTGCGGGAGAAGGTTCAGGAACGCGCACACGCGGCGTCGACTCGGGCGTGCGCGCGTGCGTCCTCGTCGGCGTCCTGCGCCCCGTCGCCGTCTTGTCGGCCGAGCCCGATGGGTGATGGGTGAGCACGCAGTGCGAGACCAGAGGTCGGAGGACGTTGCAGGACGCAAGGCGTCGTCGTCGTCGTCCGCGCCAGCGTGCGGCGCCTTATAGGTGACGTCACCCACGTGGCAGGCACCGGACTCCGGCCTTCGTGGCGTCCCCGCACGCTGATGGCGCGCCTCGGGACCGACGTTCCGTCCCGCGTGGAGGTGCGCGCTGGCTAGCATCCTGCGACGTACAGCCCTCTCACAGATGATATGAGACTGAGGCTGTAGAAGCTACTGGAAGCCAGAAAAGCCAAGCTCTCCTAGGACGGAGCTTATGTTGCTTGCGTATTAGCGGGCTAGTACTCTGGCCGCCAGCCAGCGTACTCGTGGGAGACCCGGTTATATTCGCGTTCGATAGAAGATCACAGCACCTGCGCAAATCATCCCACACAGTGCTATTGTGGTGTGAGAAGGTGGTTCATCACTCGAGGCCGGGAAACACGATGTGCTTCGTCCTCCCGATCCGAATCGTGCGACCATCGGGAGGAGAAGCCAGGCCAGATGGCTGTTGTTGGAGAGCGCGAGCTTCCACGAGATCTTACCACAAAGCTACAGAATTGCACGCATTGCGACCTCGTCGTCGGCCCTACTGTAACATATATTTGCGTACACAAAGAGTTCTTGCGATCGTGCAGTGCGACTACTTGGAGCGATCACAGCACCCGAAACCAGAACTATTATTTGCGTGTTGCGTGGCGCGATTGAATGCTGCACAAACACTGTGCAGAGTCAGTTCCACTCACCTTGTGACCCTGAGATGGTTCTGAGCTTGACCTGAGTTTTCTCTTTTCGAGTGACTCTGACTGGACGGCATCGCAATGCTGAGGTAGAATGTGATCAATATGACAACTTCTCTGCCAGAGATGTTCAGTATCTGAAACCAAAGTAAAGTCAGAAAGATACGATGTAGCTGCGGATCCACTTGTCGACGCACAGAGAGGTATATAAGCCAAAGGATCTGTGCTTGAAGTTTGCGCCCGCGCAACATGTCGCAAGAGGTTATGATTGACAACAAATGCGTGGTTTGGTCAACAAGCATCTTCGTCATGGCATAGAAGGGTGCATGTCGTATATTCAATCAGATCTCTTGGCCGGAGACGGAGGACTCACACTACATCTCGACATTTGCGGTGCGAGGAGATAATAAAGTCAGATAGCATGCATTCTTACGTGCAGCTTACCGTCACTTATATCCTTTACCTTACATTCACTTACTTCGCTTGACGTACTAGACGCCCTGTTCAACTCCCACTTACAGCTGGAACTGATCAGCTTATCACGCTCATTTACTGGTAGCCGCAGGTTGCATCTTCATCCGCAACGCCATCTCCAGCCCTTGACATATCTCGTGCGACACTCTGCTGCCGCGGCGCAAACTGTACAGACACACTACGTGGAGACCAGTCTTCTGATCTGAAACGGCGCCGGGCACAGCATCGTCCGAATCACACGCGTGCAACCTGAGCAACGCCCCGAAAGTGCACTTCTCCCTCCCACCGCCAACCGCTGCAACCTGAAAAGACCCTGCGATGTCTGCGCGGCGCCAGGCGTCGACCACCTCGCTCTCACGCTTCCAACGCAACCACACGCCGGACTTTGCTGATCGCTCGCTCGACTTCTGCAATGCCTTCTGGGGAACGGGCGACGCTGGGGTGGACGTGCTCTTTGCAAGGATGCGGGGGGCAATGCGGACCATGGAGGAGCTCCGGAACTTCTGGAAAGAGAGGTACGTCGTGCCTGCCGCCTCGCTGCCGCGCCCCCCGCCGACCGTTGTGCGCGCAGGGCGATGATAGAGGAGCAGTACGCAAAACGCTTGGCCGGGCTCGCCAAGATAACGCTCGGGAAGGACGAGATAGGGTGCGTACTCGTTCTGCGTGTGCAAGGCAGGGTGCTGAGCTCCCTGCAGCGAGCTGCGGAACTCGCTCGAGACCCTGCGCCTCGAGACGGAGAAGCAGGCGAGCTTCCACATGCACGTCGCGCAGCAGGTGAAGAACGACCTCGAGGCTCCCGCAAACGCGCTCCTCAATCGCCAGCTGCACCACAAGAAGACGTACCAGTCCGCGATCGAGCGCGAGTTCAAGATGAAGCAGCAGCAGGAATCCCTCGTCGCGCGCGCGCGCGAAAAGTACGAGGCGGACTGCCTCCGAATCAACTCGTACACAGCACAGTCCACCATCATGCAGGGCAAGGAGCTCGAGAAGATCCAGAGCAAGCTCGAGCGCGCATATCAGACGGTCGGCGCGAATGAGCAGGACTTCCAGAAGCTCACGCGCATCCTCCAGGAGACGACGGCCAAGTGGGAGCAGGATTGGAAGGAGTTCTGCGACCGCTGTCAGGATCTCGAGGAGGAGCGGCTCGAGTTCATGAAGGATAACATGTGGGCGTACGCGAATGTCATCTCGACTGTGTGCGTCTCAGACGACGAGGTGTGTTGACTACACCGTGCGTCAGTGCAAATTGCTCTAACATCATGGCCCCAGTCTTGCGAGCGAGTGCGGCTTGCGCTGGAGCAGCTCGAGCCTGAAAAGGACATGGAGACCTTTGTCTACAACTACGGCACAGGAAACGCCATCCCCAACCCTCCCGTCTTCATCAACTACGCCAAACCCGAGACCATCACTACGGCCATGCAGCGGCCAGGCAGTCGCCCCGCCAACTTCCAACGTGTGACCGACCGCCCGCGCGACCTGTTCCCGCCACCCCAGCCACCCGTGGAGGACGACCTCGAACCGAGGGACAACACGGCGGGTATCGGCGCAGGCGGCGGCCGGGCTGAGCCTCCCCAAAACCAGTCTCGCCCTGCCAGCCGGGCGAGCTCTCGTCATCCCGCCCCAGCGCAGCAGCCGGCAACTACGTCTGCGCCGAACGGCAGGGGCATCAACGTCAACCGCGATAGCGTCTCCGCAGACCCGAACGCAGAACCCATCGGTGCGAATGAACAGACTATGCTCAAGGTCGGCGACCGTGCGTACCCCGTGGATCTGTCGAATAATCCGCAGGAGCAACGGTCTGCTGCCAACAGTGGCGCCCCAGCACGCGTTGGCCAGGACGACGACCCGCTTGCACGGCAGATGGAGGCGCTCCGCGCAGGCAGCATTCGCAGGAGCCAGCAGAGTACGCCCCAGGAGCAGCAGCAGCAGCAGCCTAGGCCTACCCATCAACCCAAGGACAGCGCCTCGCAGCTGTCGCCGCCACCTGGCGGTCGAGGCGGAGGTCCGCCCAACAAGCGCGACTACCGTCTGTCCGCAGAGATCGTCGTCGGTGGACCGCCACCGACGGCATCGCGCCCGGCTTCGCCGAACCCACCCACTGCTGTCCTCGCAATGCCGCCACCGTCGGCGCAACAGCCAGACCAGACCGTGCAGAACGTGCTGGCGGACTATGCGCAGTCGTTCCCTGGCGAGCGCAAGTCCGTGAGCAGGCCCGGAAGCCGCGCGGGCAGTATCAGCGGGCCTCAGGCAATCCAGCCCCCACAGACGCAGCCGGCGCAGCCGCGGCACGGTCCGTCGGACAGCATGGCGGGTGTGGGTGCACAGGGTCGGTCGCCGAGTCCCCAGCCGTTCCGCCCGCCGTCGCGAGCACCGAGTCCTGCGCAGCAGCAGCAACACGGAGTCAGCCCGGGCATGCAGCGAAACGTCAGCCCCGCGGTCCAGCCTGGACAGGTCCCGCCGCAGGCCGCCAACGCCCGACGCAACAGCTTCCGCACGCCGGCTGGTGCCGTCGGGGGCGTCGCGACGCCCTTTGCGCAGGCCAACGGCGTGCTCCAAGGGCCCGGGCACAACTCGCGGCAGAGTTCGATTTCTCAGCAGCAGCGGCCGGTGTCGCCCAATCCTGTGGGCATCCAGCTCGACCCGTCCGGACGTGTCGTAGCAGACGAGCTCGCGGAGCGCTACCGGTACCAGCAGCAGCAGCCCGCGGCAGCTCCGCAACAGCAGGCGTACCGCGGTGTGCAGCAGCAGCCTGTTCGGCAGGGGAGCTACCCGCCCGTGCAGCAGGCCCCGCCGCCACAGGCCCCGTACGGCGCGCCGCCACCTGCACAGACTCCGATGTACGGCCAAAGCCAGGGCTACGTTCATCAGGCGCTGCCCCCGCCCCAGCAGGTCCCGCCCACGACGCAACAGTACCCGCAGTCGTACCCGTACGGCCAGCCGCCCGTGCAGCCGCCCGTGCAGCAGGACTACGGCCGCGCCGTGAACGGGCCCGCGCGCACGCAGTCCGTGAGCTACAGCCAGCCTGCGCAGCAGCAGCCCCCGTACGGCAACGGCGCGCCCCAGCAGTACGCGCCGCAAGGCTACGCGATGCGCGACCCGAGCCCCATGCGCGCGCCGTCGCCGCAGCCGCCGGCCCAGGCCATGCAGCCGTCGCCCACGGGCGCATACACGGACGATGGGCGGCCGATTTTGTTCTATGGTGAGTGTCTGTTTTCTCCTGTCGTCGCAGCGGGCGGAGTGCTCAATGGCTGGGTTACAGTGACGGCTCTGTACGACTACCAGGCGGTGATCGACGAGGAGTTCGACTTCCAGGCGGGCGACGTGATTGCTGTCACTGCGACGCCCGAGGATGGCTGGTGGAGCGGCGAGCTCCTCGACGAGGCGCGCAAGCAGCCTGGGCGGCACGTCTTCCCGAGCAACTTTGTGCGACTGCTGTGATCTCCCTTTGCATAGTCGCAGAGGGGTGTAACTGACGACTGACGACCCTGCGACGTTTCTTTGGTACATTGCAAACATCATGAGTGTACGACGTTATCTGCGGACTTATGTTTATATCTTCGAGTTGCATCTGTGCTTTTTTCACTTTTCTCTCTGTCGACCCTCCTCTCCTTGTTTTCCATCCGGTCGCATCGCGTTGGCGCGTCACTTCTCTGCCTATTTATGCTCATCTTTGTTTGCATGTCATCCTCAGAGACTATATCCAATCCTGTTTCTTTTTGTATGTCATACACGCCAACGAGTAGCTGCTTGCAGAGTTTTGAGGGCTGTGGGAAAGCGTGCAAACAGGTGCAAACATGTGTTCGACCCCTCCGCGAGCGAGGGTCGCTTTGCCTCTTCTCCCAACTCTCACGACCCTCACGCTCCTTCATGCTTTTATTTCGCGACACCTTAAGAATGGACAAGATATTTGAACATATAATCTACATCGTCCATGTAATCAAGCGCTTCTGCGAAGACGCTCCTCCCGCCGTCTACCGTATCGTGCAGTACCAATGGAAGAGAAACAGACGTCCCCCTCCGCCAAATGTGTTACGTCCAGACGACCAGTTCTTTCTCACGGCTTGTCCCTGGTACTCACCCTCTGGTCCGCCATTTTACTACACGTGCGGGGTCTTCGACGAGCCTTCCAACGTCGCCCCAGACCCTGCATTCTCTCTCGAGCATATTGGCGGCGGCACCGCGCAAGAACAGCTGCTCTCGGGCGTACTCGAGAGTCTCGGAGTCTCCGACTGGGAGATCACCCGCGGAGTCCTTGGCGCGTCTGAAGACCTTCACCACATCGACCTGACACATCTCATCCCGCTCATCATCTTCATATTGTCGGTCCTCACACTCTGGCTGTTCGTGAAGGAACTGCTACCCTCCGCCAGCGAGGTGCAGCGGGAGACGCTCAAGTCCACCATCGTCCCGCCCGTGAGGCAACGCTCCCTCATGCAACTCGCCTTCAGAAACATCGACGACCTGAGCTGTGGTCTAGATACTCTGCCTCTGCTCGATGGCGCGCCGTCCGGCCTGAAGGCTTCCTCGGAGGTACTTGACGCCGAACTGCCCTCTGGCGAAATCGGCTCTGGCTGCGCTGCACTACCCTCTAGCGATACCACGGTAGACCTAGCTCCCATGACGTTCGTCGACCCTACGACGTTCACGGCCGGAGATCCTGACTCCCCTGCACCCAATGCGTCTACTGGTTCCTTTGACGCGCTGGATAGCGCTGTCGACAACGGACCTAGTTCTGGAGACTTCAATATTCCTACTCTCTCTGCGCCTACTTCTGTGGACGGCTCTGGTGTTCCCACTACTGCGCCCTCTTTCGATGTCCTGGAACCTCTTCTCGCTGCTCCTTCTGATCTGGCGGTTTCACTCATGGACGAGAACCTAGAGGAGTCTCTTTCTGACGAAGTCTTGCAGTCTGCTGGTCTCATCACTCCTGCCGACTCTGTCGCCGAGGTCGGTGTCGGGAAGCCTGCTCTAGGATCAGTTGCTCCTCAAAGCTCGCCTACGGTCGTCGAGAATGCTGCCATCTCCTCGTCCCTTGCGTCGCTCCGCTTTCCCGTGGCTGCAAACCTCGATATATGCCCTCGTTTCCCCGTCATCGAGCCTGAAAATAACGACTCTGATGTTAAGACGCATGCCTCTTCGGCTCCCACAGAGCCGTGCGGCACTGAAGGCCTGGGCACTGCGCAAGTATGCCCCCAAGATATCGTTGGACAGAAGCCCTCTGCCGACGGTTCAGACCGTATTCCTGGGCCGCTGGAAGCTGAGGCTGAGTTACCTGCGTCATCTTCAGGCGTATCCGGTGTGGGACTACCTGAGTATATGCCATCCGACTGGTCTCTGGTTACACCGAGTAGTAATCTCAGCGAACAACTTGGAGAGGCCGTTACGGCCCGGGACTGGACCACCGTCAAGTGTTACATGAGCTTGCAAGACGACCAAGCAAAAAAGTCGGGTTCAAAGCGGATTACGCTCGTACAGGAACACCCTCTTCCGATCCACTTTCCTGATCCTCATCCTATCGCGCCGTCTAATACGGTCGAATCTGTCATCGACGTTGATGACGTATTTTGTTCGCATACGCCACCTCTAGCCAAGTCCTCTTTCTATGGCGAACATCGGCGTGCACTGTCCGAACCCCCTGCTTTCAGCGATCGCGAGTGGATTCGTTCGGAAGTCGTCGAACCTACTCCAAAGCTGTCCGCCACCAAGGCCCGTCTGGACATCTTCAAGGACCCACGCTGCCCAGTTTTGCCCGCCGAGGTCGACGAGCGTTTCCCGCTGAAGTCTCCTGAGCTGCAAGGCCACTTCTCGTCGATTGCAGCGCAGATGGGGTTCATCATGCACAACCGCAGCCATCTGCGATTCCAGCCACCCGCGCTGATCGACGCTGTTGTATCTGGCGAGGAGCTCGCTCTCAAGCTGGCGGTTGTTCCGGAGCTTAGGCGTAGACATTCAATTGGTGGATTCCGTTTGTCGAAGTACGGGATGACCAAGTCGGCGTTCCTTCGTCCATACCTTCCGTGCGCCCTCTTCTCGTACCAGACCGACTGCGTACTGACGTCTCTTTTGCAGGTATCTGCGAGAGCAGTTGACGTACGCCGAGGTGACCGGCGTTGGCGTTACACCTTGGGGACGAGTCGTCACCATGAGCTCTGACGACAAGGGCTCCCCTTCTGATAACCGCCTCGACAGAGCCAAGTTCTTGGACGTCAATAGGAGTCGCAGTGGTCAGGACATCAGCCACAATGGTGTCGGGCTTAAGGCAGAATACATACGCCCTCTTCTCCCGCTGAGACGGGATCCGACGCATCCGAGTGCAGCGTATGTCTCTCACTCTGATGCAAAATCTCAACCTCATATTCCCCTCAGCACACCACCGAGGGCAAGGATTGCAGCTAAAAATCCCCAATCAAGCAGTCCATGCAATTCTCCGGAGCGTCCACGTCGCTCTCGTTCGCTCACCACCACCGTACCACACGATCTGCGTCGCATAGATAGCTTCCAATCGAACGCCTACATCCCTAGTCCTGAAAGTACTGAGCGCGTCCGGGCCAGAACAGAGACATCCTCCCCAGCGACGCCCGACCGAGCGAAGCGCGCACGTTTCGCGGAACCACTTGTTCAGCCTGCGACCCCTAGCAGCTTGTCGCCCTCTCCGTCTGGAAGCGTGCGCCCGCAGTCGATCCTTGCCCGCCGCTCATCTGCCTCGCCGCTCCCTCGCCTCTCCATCGTCGGCCGCCCGCGCTCGTTGGACACGATTGTAGGCTCCCCGACGAAGGGCTCTCCGACGACAGCGGTCACCGCCGTGCACTCATGCATTGCGTCAGCGCCGTCTATGGATGCGATGGCCGCCATCGTGGGTGACGCGAAGGCGAAGGCGTCGTCAAGTACAGGCGTCCAGGCCTACCCTCGGATTGATGACGACCGTGCGCTCGAGCAGTTTGAGACGGAGCTTGGGGTGGTCGGGTCTTCCGGCATGTAAGGCGGTGTGTCTATCCTCTTGATGCACGTCATTCGTTTCGTGTTTTGTATGTCTTTCTGTTCTTCATTCCTTGTAGCGATACCTTTGGATATGTACTTCGTGTATAGTAATAACCTGTGATATGTGATATTGGCTTGTCTGTTCTCTCCCCGTCCCGGGGTGTGTGCTGCACCAGCCACAGGGTCAAGGCATACTATGTGGTGCGTACGCACTGCTCATCAAGTTGTCCACCTTCCAGCTGTGCTAACTCAATTGACAGCACAAGCCATGGATCTTCAACGTAGCGCTGAGGCGGCTAATTGCTTATCTACCCTGATCATTGACGTTGCATCAGACCAAAACGTAGCTTCATCTGCCATCTCCAGGACAGGCGACATGGATAGTATGAACAAGTTCTCCCGAAAGCAGAACCCTCGCATGGATGCTGACCACAGACAGTGTCTATAGATATGGCGGATTCGGCTGGCGTCCCTCTCCCAGTGGACCGCAAAGCCTTTTTGCAGGGTAGATCTGGAGCAGAAGACGTGAGCAAAAAGAGCTATACTGAGGTGAACCGTACTAATCCGTGAGATAGGGACCACCACAAGTCGAAATCGTGGCTACTCTGTCCGGGAAATCCCTGCACATGGCTGGGCCGCCGTGGCCTACGAAATTGCCTAAGAGCGATTTTGTCATCATCCCTCCGTCGGTGGAACAACGGTCCCCCACGTACCTCGCACCTGACGATCGCTACCTGCCCGAGGCTTGCAATGACGCACGTCTCATGGTCTGGGCCGCCGTGAACATCGCACAGTCTGCTGCCGTTCCCGAGGAGACGCTGTTTAAGGCCCATGGGCCTGGCAAAGAGTTCGCCCTGGTGCCGGAGCCGCGATCCTCTGTGCC
Source organism: Phanerodontia chrysosporium (assembly GCA_001910725.1). Taxonomy (NCBI): domain Eukaryota; kingdom Fungi; phylum Basidiomycota; class Agaricomycetes; order Polyporales; family Phanerochaetaceae; genus Phanerodontia; species Phanerodontia chrysosporium. The sequence continues at coordinate 28,583 of MJGA01000042.1, forward strand.
CTTGCAGTGGGCTCATTTCGGTCCGGGCTCCATCGCAAACACGCTAGCGGACAGGCCCTGTAGCTCATTCTCTGTCGAGGGGTTGCTCGACAGTCTCAACGACGTACTCGGGACCAACTACCGTTTGCACACGCCCGGTCTTGCGCAATGCCTCGAGGAACTCCGCTCCGGCACTCAAGATTTCGGCCAACTGTACAGTTTTGTACGCGGGTTTTGGACGTCCGACTTCACCCAGCTGACGGGGATGCTCGCTGATGAGAAGGCCAGAGACAAGTTCGAGCGGCAGGACGCCTTCCAGGAAGGATTCATCGAGAACCCGTATGTGCTTCCGCGGCGCGTCTGGGACCTCTACAGCAACCGTGTCCTGCCGATGTACGCTGTTCCTCCAAAGCCGGGCTGGTGGCGGCTGCCCGACAACGTATGGCCGGTATCGCACAGCTGGGTTCTCGAGGGCGCACGCGTCGAAGTCTGGACTCCCATCAATGGATACAAATGGCCTGTCCCCATACCATGCGGAACCACGCTCGAGCACATCCGAGTTGAACTTCTCAACCTAGGCGCAGAATACGTATGGCTAGACGTCCTCTGCTTGCGACAGCGCGGCCGGCTGGAGGACGAGGAGAAGAGGATAGAAGAGTGGAAATTGGACGTACCAACCATTGGATACATCTACACCTTCCCAAACGTTCCCTGTGTCACCTACTTCAACGGACTCGGGCTGCCGTTCGATCCATCTCCCAGCTCTCTGGCCTCCGAGCATCACTGGCTCAACCGGGTATGGACTATGCAGGAGGCGACGGAGAATTGGCTTCCTGGAGGCTTGATAGCCATTCCCTCAGACGATGCCCGCACGTTCTTTCGGGACCACCACTCCGAGGCTATCAAAGTAGAACAGGGCCAGTGGGGTGACCGCTGGGCGTCCGCTGCGGCGATGATACAGGCACGCAGTTGCTCGACAGAGCTGGACCGAATCCATGGCCTGGCGTATATCCTGGGCTGCAACACTCTACCAATCTACGATGAGCGCGTCTCGCTAGAAGTCGCATGGGCTGTCTTGTTGAAACACCTCTATGCCGTCGTCAGGAATGTGATATCTCTACGTCATCTAGAGCATCAGCCGCTCGTTACCTCTATTTTGCCTTCCTGGGAGCACTTCGTCCAGTGCCGGGATATACGGGATCGGCACTTCTGCCCCGGGAACACAGACCTGCGCCTCGTTGACAAGTCGCGACTCGGGCTGCCGGAGCCTGGGGCATATTATCACACAGTTTCGTCGCTCGGCTCCTTATCCACACTTAGGACAGAGGGGCAAGTTAACGGCACTATGCGGCGACAGTTGGAATATCGCGCAAGTGCCTCGCAACCTCTGTGCGGCATCAACGTTAACACTCGTTTTCTGGATGCCACCTGCATCGTCATTCGGCTGACCGACAGACTCTGCCTTGTAGCAGAGGTTCTAGGGGAGCAGGAGGTCAAGACACGGCCGGCACTGAAAGTAGTGAAGCGTGGTCATATCCTCCTATCAAACGAGCTTTCGACATTTCTCCCAGCTCAGCGGATCACAATCGTCTATCAATCCCTCGAACAGCTGCATAGAGCAGGAATTAATAAAAACGTAAATCTCACTGGCAACGCCAGGAGGGCGTCATCGACCGCCCACCCTGACACCTGTCCTCTGCAGGTCGCAGAGGGTACTACACCGGTGGCTTCTGGTCTTGCGCAGTCAACCAACTCTGCGAGCATGACCAACCGACGCGTGAGTAATTTCTGACATGACTATGGCTCGATGCCTAATCTGTATTCATGGGTACAAGGAAATGTTGTAATCCACCAGCAACGGGCTTCATACGCGCGTACACAGACCTCCCTGCTCCAGACCTCTTCCACGACCATGTAGTCCTTGGGTGCGAGAAGGATGGATGGGTAGAGGTGCTTGAGCAGCATCTGCCACGCAAGTTCGAGCGGCATGCATTTATCGTATATCGGCAGCGTCTCGCAAGAGAGAATGGACGCAAGACTGTGGACGCGGTCGACCTCGCTGGAGCAGTGCCGACCGCGCATTGCCGTCATAGTAAACACGATGTGCGCGACGAGCTAGCGGTGCACTTCCTAGATATTTGTAGCCATTGATCGACGTCTTCTGTGTTTGACCAACTATGCGGAAACGGTTCAAACCAAGTCGCCGCGCTTGACGTGCTAGTCCTCCGGGAGGACGTACGAAGGGAGGACGCGGTCCCACGCGCGCTGCGGCGGGACGTGCACGTTTCGAATGTATTCGTCGCGCAGGGCGTCCCGCCGCAGCTCGTCTTTGTCCCGCCACTGCACGAGATGAGACGCGAGGCACACAATGCCCATTCACGAGGGCCGCACTACCCGTACAGCTTGCCAACACTGCGCGGATCATGGCCGAGAGTCGTCCGAGCGGCCTGCGAACCTGAGAGCCCGACTGGTCTATCTTTGCCGTGACCACAGAGACAGATTGCCGGGTTCTTCGTGCCTGGATATCGTGGGGAGAGTAGTATCGGAGACAGTCTGGTCTCACGTCCTCAGTACATATCACACGAACGTATAAGCCTCTCCCACATGACTGTCAACATATGCTCCAGTCTGCCGGCTCATGTACCCGGGCCTGGCGGAATTAGTTGCTCGACAACATATGCACGAAGACTGTTAGAGTAGAATGTTGTATCGCAAAACAACTTCCGCTCGTGCAGGGAGTACCCTGTGGCAGCGGTTTAGCACGACAGCCCGGCAATATCTGCCCTTGTAAGATGTCACCTCGTCAGGTCATGTTAAACGTGAATAGTGGAGACGGCACGCATACCGGAAGCTCGTCGTCTCATGCCGACGTGGCGGTATGGTTTAAGGATGGATGCTAATTGTTATTGGCGGCAAGGTCTCGAATGGATCGACTGGTACTGGGGGCGGGAACTTGAAGGCAGTCAGAGGGTGAATAGGTGGCACCAGGGTAATAGCGGGTATAGGGCTCGCAAGAGCAGCTTGGCACGCGCAGAGGACGGCGGCGCAGGCGGCGGCGATGAGCTTCATCGTGAACTCGGCTCTGCAGTAGTCTGGAGCCCTCAACCTAGCCTTTATAGTGAAACGCTCTTGCGGAACTCCTCGCCGAGCATCGGCCGTGCTACGGATGTTGTTTACAAGGGTAGACGGGCCATCCGCAGATACTATGTGCCTGCTCGATTTCACGCAATGTTAGGTGGGAGGCATATGCTGCATGTGGCCTACTTGGCAGTATATTCACAGCAAGAACTGCCACCATGACAATTTTCAAATGTTCGGGAACTATATGGATGAGGGCGTAACCTCGCGCTTCGAGGGGTTGTTACAGATCGCGGTGCAACTGTAGAGGACGGCAGTACTTTGTCAAAACCCCGTGAACAAGCCGTTGAAGCGCCTCGGGAGCGGCTAGGCTAGATGAACTAACCCAACCCACACCCAGCAGGCTCGGAGGGGGTGAGACGGCGGTCAGTGGGACCAGCGAGGGCGACTCGAGGGTGCGTGCGAGGTGCCGAGGGGTCGCGGGACGGTCCGTGGGCGCTTACGGGCGCGAGAACGCGAACACAGCGAGACGGTCGCAGGAGAGGTCGCAGGGAACGGGGCTTGTATTGCTTGAGAGGGGAGTGTTCGTAGGTACATGTTTTGTAGTCTAAAGAATCGGGAATATTCGGAATAAAAGTGAGAGGAACATAAAGGAAAAACATAAAAACCGAAACCGCCTACGGCGGAGCTCGCGGAACGCGAGCGTGTGGCGTCACAGTGTGCGCGGCGAGCGCGTTCGAGACTGCGGTGACCATATGGCAGGGTGCCGACGTCGTCCGCGAGGGTGCGAGGACCGCATGGCTGAGGCCGAGGTGCATCAGGGAAAACCCCTTCGTCGAATGTGGCCGAATTTGCCCAAATGTGGCTGAATTTGGACCGTTTGCTGCATTCGCCAGAATCGCCACTTTCTGAGCTCAGCGATTTCGCGGCTGAGAATCGGATCAAATTCGACCGATTAGGGCAAGGCTCTCAGCCTTCGCACAACATTCTCGGCACATTTGTACAATATTATCAGGCGTGTATATAGACATGGCGGTGGATGTATACAGCAGGAAATATGACTACTGTCAGCTATCACTGTTCGTCTCGGGACCGACGGGTGCTAAGGGCGGGGGGCATGCAAGGGACATGGCGAGGTTGAAGTTCTCCTCGGATTCGAGCGCCGCCAGAGTATCCTGTCCACCACTGAGGGAAGCTTAGCAACGACAACAATGCGGCGGACATGCAACTCACCACACGTTCAGGTAAACCTTGTGCATGAAGCTGTGGTACCAGTCGGGTCGCTTCTGCTTCCATTCTCGCAAGAACTTCATGACGACGTTGTACTCCTCGACGGCAACCGTGCTCTCGTACTCCTTGCGCACACGGGTACCTGATAACCATTCACGCAGCGCGAGAGCAATCTAGGAGGGTATTGCCACTGTCATCAGAGAGCCGAGCCCGTGTGGCACTGAACAGCCACTTACCGAAGCACAGCCACATGCAACCATCGACGGTGCCATCTCCCTCTCGTGGGGTTTCAACCGGATGCTTGAGTTGAACGCCTCTTCGTTTCCTGTTGCGAGAGCGACTTTGCTCCGCGGGCCCGGTGTAAAGTATCCATTTCGGATGACTGACGTGAGAAGTGTAATATCGAACGGCCGGCTGCCGTCGACAGAACCCTAAGGACCCGCAGTGGTGTAGTTAGCAGTCTGTCGTGTAAGCTGACATCAGAAATCATACCGGTGACTGACTGATCGCAGGGTATGCGTACGACATCCCCTTGAGAAGACATGCGACACGACTCAGGACCTCCACCATTGCAGCATCCTTTGCTGCTTGTGCAGAGGCAGCCGCATTGCCCTCGGGTGCATCCAAGGGCCCAACAGCCTGCTCCGAGTCACAGTCCCCAGCCACTGTAAGGCCATAGAACCTCTCGACGCCGCCTGCGGCGTCATCCTTCATGCGGCTGCGCACTTGCCCATTGCGGTGGTGAGCCTAATAGCATATCCCAGACGATTAGTAGTGTCGCAGACCCCGAGAGATAAATGATCTCGTACATAGGTGCTCAGGCGCGAAGCGTACTCTGGGTCAGACTCGGCACGTTTTGCGATGTCGTCCAGGCCCATCTTTCTTGCTTCGGCAACCACGATTTGCTGGTGAACGGCGTCACGTACCTCCACTGGGTACATAGCTAGGGCAGATAGTTTGATCAGAATGAAATAATACTGGTGGATGCGAGCCGGAGTATGCGGCTTACCGCAGTTGTACGTGAAGTCCGTTCTGAGTGCCTTCTCGATTGCTGAGATGAACTCTTGAATAATGGGGGTTTGTTCGGTCTTGTTGACTCTTCCCTTTGCATTGTAATTGATTTGCGTCACCTCGGGGAACTTGCGCTCATGATCGTTGAGGTCTTCCGCGCCTCGTCTGCTGCCCTTCAGTGAGTTGTTGGCGGGGCTAGGCTTGTCGTTGAATACTGGGCGCTGCGCCGCAGGACCAAAAGTCTCCTCGTGAGATGCTGGATCACAATGACTCGGAAGAGGCGAACGTACCTCGATTGCGTTCTTGGTGGCGTCAGCCTGAGCTGTGTTGCGTCGCGCCTTCTTAGCCACTTTCTTCGTATTTGCTTCTTTCTTGCGCTTCAAGGTTGGGTTCAGGTGGTTGTCGGGTGTGTCTGTGCCATGTTCAGCTGTGCCAGCCTCAGCCCAGTTAGTACTAGTACGAGGACGCACATTCTCACCAGCAGTGTGCATGCCAGTGGCTGCTGTAGTGTCTTCGCTTGAAGGCGTGGGCATAGGGTTGTCACGGTCGAGGGTGATCATGGTGTCGCCGTTGTTGTCAGCACAGATGTGTGTCTGCCTCGATCCGAGCCTTGAGAGCTCTCTTGCGCCACTGTTGCTTGACGTGTTCAGGGGAGAGGGATTGACTGGCCCCTGCATGCGGCTTGCAGGCTGTTGGGTACTGACGAACGTGGGGCGCTGACACAGGCCGATCGTGAACGTGTAAGCATGGTTCAGCTTAGTGGCGGCAAACTCACCTCCACAAGATGGTCATGTCTGGCGGTGATGGCTGCATCAGTGCCGGCGTAGTCCTCGTTGCCGTCGTCGTCTTCCTCGTCCTCGTCATCCTCCTCATCCCCCTCATTCCCCTCGTCCTCCCCGTCCTCATCTGGAGCGAGCTGGGTGTTTTCATCCTCTTCTGAGTCTCCCGACTCGCTTTCCTCATAGTCATCTGAGTCAGAGCCGTGATCTGAGTCATCTGTATGAGCACCATCAGGTACCCGATGAGATGCCTGTGTAGGTATTGTGAGGTATTGCTGTCTCAGCCAATGATAGTGGAACTTACCTGCAAAGACGGCTGCTGAGTCTGAGGTCTTCCACGGCCGTTCGCCAGGGAGTCTGATTTTTTGATGGCCTTGAGAGTTCTCGAGGGTCGAGATCGCTTCGGGGGTACGACAAGATCCTTTGGAGGAAGTGGGGACGGTATGGATGCCTTAGATGCGAAGTGATTTGCGATGTCGTCAATGTCATCGAGGTTGAGAACAGGACGAACGGGCGCTGGCATGAGCGTGAGCAAAGGTCAGACGGTCAGTGGACCCACAATGGCATACCGGGCTTTTGTTTGGCTTCCTTTTGAGTGCCGCTGGCAGTCGTCGACTTGCGCGTTTCGGTCCCACCTAACACGATGTCCTACTATTAGCGTTGTGCTGAGTGACATGCCAGTGTATTGCACCCACCTGCTGCCGCCACGTCTATGACTGTATTCGCTGTACCGACGGCCCGTTTCTTCTTCTTCTTCACCGGCTCTGCAACCTCCGAATTGGCAGAAGGATCCGGCTCGTGACGCTTGCCCTCTGCCTGCATCCACACTGAGACCACCCAATATCAGTTCAGATTCTGTCGGGCCCAGTAAGCAACTAATTCATGCACCTTTGTTGCGGTTCGCGTTGTGCTTAGCTAACCGTCCTATTTCTGACAATAGAGAGGTATCCCTTAGAGACGTTGCCCACAATATTCAAGATAGCACTTACCGCTAATACGCTGCGCTTCCTCCTCTGCGGCTTTCTTCTGGAGGGCAATGGTTCGCAGTCGCTTTTGGGCTGGGGTTAGCTGAGGTATGCCATCGCTATTTTCTGTTCCATCGCGATAGTTGACCTTGGCCCCGGTCTTGCTTTTTCCTTGCGCCTTAGGCATCTGGAGAATTTGCGTGTGCTGCGTACTAGGTAGCGTCGTGAGGCAGTGGTCGAAGGAGCAGCATGCAAAGTTTGCGAGCGCTTCCTGCAACTGGCAATATGCTGAGGTAAGGCTTCAGCGCAACCCCAATCGTGCACACTCTCATCTGACAAGTCTGAGTCCTTTCAGATCTTCCACAATTCACCCTCTCCATGCTCAGAATGCCGTGGTGCACGGGCTGCCATCGGGATTTTCCCACCCGTAGCGGCTATGCAGTCCATCGAGCACGAACGAAGAATTCAGCATGCCGAGACAAGACTATCCCCGCTAGCATTCTGCACGCATACACCCATCTCGAAACTCAACCGGCGAAGAACACATCCAATGAACACTCACCGTCAGATGACCCGTCACTCGACAGCAATGACGAACCAGGCTCAGACCAAGATGACGGTGCTGGCCGGCTGCGTTATTTCCAAGGCGATTATTTCGGAGTCGGCGACAGCTATGCACCAGAAGACTTGCCAGGATGGGGAACGGGCTTCAACGAGGCAAACGAAGCCATGGAGATCTCGGAGGACGAGGCTGAGGGCACCGTCGACACAAATCCCCCGCCGTCATCCGACCTCGACGACTCAGATTCGGAGGCAGACTTTGAAGAGCTCATCGCCGCAAATGAAGAGCATTGGGAGCCTTCACGTCTCGTCGAGCCTGGCACTGGGGAACCTGAACCATCAGCCGAGGCGTCAGCACATGCCAGCACTTCCCCGAATGTGAACTCATACGACAATGTGACCTACTCTGCGGACGAAGTCAGTCGGAGGCGCATGGAAGATGCTTTGCGGCAGCCGGTCCACATCCTCCATTATCCGTCTGATCTTGCTGGGTCGCCAATCAGCTTGGACGCCAGCGCCGTCACCGCGGCGAGCACCGCGACCGTGCCGCGCGGCTTGAATGCTGCTGCGCCTGCTGATGGCTCAACCGTAACAGCGCCGCCGCGCCAGTCCAGTCAGGCTTTCGGTACGCTGCCGGCTGCCAGTGAGCTGCCTTCGAGTTCGACCACAGGCATGAACACGACATCAGGACTGCCACCTAGTACATACCGCGAATATCAGACAAAACTCTCCAAGACTGTGGCAGGGAGCGACACCAACATTTATGCCCCCTTCGCAAGTAAGATGAACTGGGAGGTCGCTCGCTGGGCCAAGCTTCGCGGGCCAGGGTCGACTGCATTTACGGAGCTTTTGAGTATTGATGGCGTGAGTGCTACCCACCTTATAGAGCAGTTCTAATGCTAACTTACCTCACAGATTCAGGAGCGACTACAGCTGTCTTACGGAAACGCACGCGAGCTCAATGCGGTTGTGGACCAGTTGCCTTCATCGCGACCTCCGTTCCAGCGCGAGGAGCTTCTCGTGGCAGGAGAATCGTTCGATGTCTACTGCCGAGACATTCTTGAGTGCATCGAAGCGCTATACAGTGAACCAGAATTTGCGGCGCACTTCAAGTTCCTTCCCGAACGACATTATGCGGACGAAGACCACACTATGCGGCTATATCACGACATGCATACGGGGAAGTGGTGGTGGGCAACTCAGGTGCGTTTATCAACCATAACATGTGTGTTTATTCAGCTAACAGTTGGAACTGGTCATTGTAGAACGCTGTTGAAGCTGCGACACCGGGTGCAACAATAGTGCCCGTTATCATCTCATCGGACAAGACTCAGGTTACACTCTTCCGCAACAAGTCGGCGTATCCAGTGTACCTTACCATTGGCAACCTTCCGAAAGATATTCGCAGTAAGCCGTCGCAGGGAGGTCAAATTCTTCTTGGCTATCTTCCGACAGCAAAGTTTGAACACATCACGAACAAGGCAGCCAGGCGCCGGACTCTTGCAAATGTCTTCCACGCGTGCATGCGTAAAATCCTGGCTCCACTGGAGGAGCCTGGTCTCGTCGGCATCAGTATGACATCTGGCGACGGAGCTACCCGCCGCGTGCACCCAATATACGCGGCGTACGTCGGCGACTACCCCGAGCAGGTCCTGGTCACTTGCGTTAAGACGGGCGACTGTCCGATCTGTACCCAACCACGTTCCTCCCTTGGCGACCTCAACAACTCCTACCCCATTCGAGACCTCAACCACGTTCTAGATGTATTATCCACAGTCGATACAACGACAAACGCGGAGTATGCGAGCGCCTGCAAGGCGGCCGGGATCAAGCCCGTCTATCGCCCGTTCTGGGAACATCTTCCGTACTCGAATATATTCATGAGCATCACCCCTGACATCCTGCACCAACTACTCCAAGGCGTGGTGAAACACCTCGTTGAGTGGGTCAAGACCGCCTACAGCGAAGTCGAAATCGACGCACGGTGCCGACGCTTTTCGCCAAACCATAATGTTCGGTTATTCTTCAAAGGAATAACCAAACTCTCGCGGCTGACAGGCCGTGAGCACGCCGACATATGCCGAATCTTGCTGGGGCTCGTTGTGGGTATGCGTCTTCCAAACAATGTGTCACCAGTCCGTCTCGTGTCCGTTGTGCGAGCTATCACCGATTTCGTATATCTTGCACAGTATCCCATCCACAGCGCTGCTACCCTGGACGCCTTAGAGGATGCACTTCAACGTTTTCACGACAACAAGGCGATCCTCATCGAGCTCGGCATTCGATCAGACTTCAACCTGCCAAAGGTACACTTCATGCGCCACTACCGCTTCCTCATCGAGCTCTTGGGCGCTGCGGACAACTTCAATACGGAATACACAGAACGCCTACACATTGATCTCGCGAAAGAGGCGTACCGCGCAACAAACCGTAAGGACGAATATACGCAAATGACACTTTGGCTCGAGCGCCGTGAGAAAATCTGGCGACACGAGCGATATGTCAATTGGTGCAACGCGGGTCGGCCAGCCTTCAAGACAATGAACTCGCTATACAAGAATGTCAAGAGCCATGTGCGGATGACGCGGGAGCCATCCGCGAAGGCCGTATCGCTCGACCGGGTTGCGACCGCGTACGGCGCCACCAACTTCACGGCCTGCTTAGCGGAGTACGCAATCACGATGACCTACCCTACCCTTCGACCTGCTGCAGTACAAGCACTGGCTGCAGACATCCGCCTTCCATTCGCCAAGGTGCCGGTGTACCACAAGGCCAAGTTTTGGGAGGCCGACTTTCCACGTTACCGCCATGCGTCTGATGAGTACGACATTGTCCATGCCACACCCTCCCGCGCAGATCACCGACAACGCGAGATACCAGGCCAATTCGATACCGTGCTCGTCAATGTCGACGGGCGAGGTGGCACTGCAGGAGTTCAGGGTATGTCATCGTAACGATACTATATGCATACAACTCATCATAGTGTTTAATCTCGCAGGTTATCGTGTCGGCCGTGTACGGACAATTTTCAGCATCCCGAAACGTCATGTCCGCTCCTTGTTCCCTCTGCAGGAACCTGCACCTTACCTCGCCTATGTTGAATGGTTTACACCGTTCACGCGCCCGGATCCATTGCATGGTTTGTATAGGATTGCCCCAGACAAGCGTCAGGGCCCACGAGAAGCTAGCATTGTGGCTGTATCATCTATTCGGCGTAGTATACAATTGTACCCTTGCTTCGGTCAGGTCGCACCAGCGCATTGGTCAAGCAGCAATGTTCTGGACGAATGCCAGAAGTTCTTTGTAAACCCCTTCACAGATAGGCACACGTATGGCACTGTAATATAATTATAATTTATGCTAGCTTGAGAAGAGAAGAGACTCGAGGGAATGCGGCGAACACGGCGAATCTGGATAACGCGCGGATGTGCTCGCCACTTTTGGCGCTGTGCAAGATGACACTCGTCCACCACCTACCCAGACACACGCACTCCAGCAATGCCACAATACCATCTCGTCCATTCCCCTCACCTCCTCGGCACAATAGTCAGTGCCAGCAGCAAGCGCAAGGAGGGGCCCCGTGAAGACCTAAATGGCGGCAAACACGGAGAACCAGACTCGGGCTCGGGGGCAGCAGGGCGGCCTCTAAAATTGCAGCGGTACGACTGAGTCGTTGCCTTGAGACTCTGCATGAGTGAGCTGACCTGTGCCTTCACTCAGTTCATCTCTAGTGTGGGGAGAGCTTTTCCAGAGTCACGGAGTCTCAGTCTCAACAGAGATTCTCGCCACACTCGTCGAATTCTACGCTATGCAGATCAACCCGTGGGACCTTGATTTTGGTTCAAAGAACATCTTCAAGTTAGCCTTCAAAGAGGCAGTGCAGGTAATCGCCCTTGACTATAGCCGAAGTCCCCACAAAGGAGCGGTGCTCGCCCGAGTGCAGGACATGGTGCGTGTGCTCTCCATCACAGCCAATGGCAGCTGCTTACCATTTACACTGGCAGGTGCGAGAACGTGTTGGTGACTGGAGGCTACGTATAGATGCGGCAGCAGCCCGTGAAGTCAACGAGTTTTTCAACAGGGGTAACCGGACGGTCAGCGGCATTGCATCGTTCGCCAAGCATGCCGTCGAGTATAATGGGGATGCATATTGGGGGTGTCCAGGAGGAGGGGTGAGTATGCTAGCTTGCTACATGGTCATCTGCGCGCTGTACAAATTACCCTCATCAGAATCCTTCAGGTCTATACCGATCCGAGTTTATGCTCAAGACTTTTGCCGAACACCTCAAAGTTGTTGAAGGCTCACGGCTGCCGGACCTCGTGAAACTACGGCGTCGCGGTGACGTCGAGATCGACGCATATCCAGAAGGGGCACTCATCCTATGTGCGTGCGCGGTAAGCCTATACAAATGACTACTCTACGGCGGCCCGACGAAGCTCACACTTATTACTTGGCTAAACAGGTCCATCGTGCTTTCGACAGCTGGCGCACCGGGCACTACCAACCAAGCACACCATTCACGCAAGCTGGTGTTGCACGCATCTGGGACAATCATGCGAAGACCGTGAAGCTGAATTTCGTTGATAAGCCATGGAATTTCGAGCAACTCGTCACGAGAGCCCTTGCCATCAATGAAGAGGTGCGTCCTCGTCGCCCAAGTTGGGCGGCAAGTGACTCGGGCGACACAGGCTCACCCTCATGGGTTCTCCGCGAGTCAACCCCACGCGCATCGGTCTCGCGCGACCACGCTTCAGCCGACCAGAGGGCTGGGGACTCGGACTCAGAACCGGTTGACGAGTGGGACCGCCAGATGGCAGACTGGCCGGACCATTTCTAGAGTACTGTATAATTGTCCATGTCATGACAGAATATTACAAATCCTCTTAGACGTTCATAATTGCTGAAGTCGCTCGGAATCGTCGCGACCCCTCCGTGCACCAGCCTGATGCCACTGAAGCGCCGGCGCGAGCGTGGCGAGGTGGACTCAGACTTGGCCATCTCGCGCGCGCCTGTTTTGCTGAGCATTCTCACTGCGATCTCTGCGTTCGACGCAGCGTAGCTACATTCCCTCCAAATTCGCCCAGGGGGTTTTCCCTGATGTGCGCGGCTCGGCGCCTGCTCGGACATGGCTTCGGCGCGGCTTGCGAGCTCAGCGCGGCGCGAGGCGCATCACCGTGGCGTGCCTGGCCCCCACGAATACACGCCTGTCACTAATGTTCTCATGCTGATCTGCACGCCCTACACTTCCTCGCTGGACATAGCTACATTTAGCTCAGAGTCCCAGTGATGGGTATGTGAATGGAAGGCTTGGAAGTGCCTCCGCACAAGAGGCAGATCAACCGTCGGTCTAAAGAGATGGCTCTGGTTAGTAATGTGCGAACACGGACTGCATTAACAATTGATATTTGGGTCAGCCTGCCTTGTGCGGATGCTCGAGTATTTTGTACCTGAGGACCGCGGCAAACCGGCATGAATGACAGGCCTCTATCAGAAGTGCGCGGGAAGCGGCGCTTCTGGTACGGGGCGACCGAGAGGCTCGGTCAGGTGCGCAGGGCCTGTAGGCGGACGCTCAGTCTGATAAAACTCAGAGTAAAACAAGTCTCTGTTAATGTACCTGTAGGCGGACGCTCAGTCCAATAAACTAATACATGCATTAGTCTACTTGACTGGAGTCCGCAGAGGCAAGGGGAACGCACACTCAGAGTAAAACAAGTCTCTGAGTGTCGAGAGGGGACTATGGGATGTATATAATGGAGTGGGGACGATTAGCTAAGCTAAAACTATATAGAAATTACCAGGGATGGGAGCTCCACGATCGCCCGAAGGCGTTTTGCTTCCGCGCCACACGGCGGACGTACGTCGGCGCTTGCGCGAATCCGCCGCGAGTCCGGCGCGAGTCCGCGCGTCACTTCGACAGCCTCCACCCTGGCGTTTGTCTTCTGCAAGACGTATTACATGCATGAATCTCAAACAAATGTCGATGACGGGTCCAGATTGCCGGCTCCGTTGCTCTATGCCAGATCAAGTCAGTCTCACGTGTTGTTATCTCCGAGGCGCCGGCGGGATGATGCGCCGAAGGCGCACGCGCACTTGGGCGGATGCCCCAAGATGGCAGGTATCGGGACTCGGTAATTACGCCCTCCGGGGCACGGCCATTGGCTCGAGTAGCACATTTCATTCTGGCTCACAAATGTTCGATATTCCCTTAATAATCCTTTCTTGTTTTAGTTATCCGCCTTTTTCTCTTTGGTTTCAGAAACCGGTATACTCTCTTTAGTAGTGCTCGGGTACTATTATTTACAGTATAAGTACATGTCGAAAATAGCTAGAAAATTATCAGTCGTTTTCCCCCTTCACTCCTGCGTGAAACTACAACAGGTTATGAGCCCCGGCTCGCTCTAACCGTTCACGACGATCACCCTCTCGCTGCAGATCCAGTGCAGATCACGCTAGCTGTCGATCCATTGCGGATCAAAACTCTACGTCCAGTACGGACCTCATCTAGACGCCCACGCGATTACCGCACCGAATGTCCGACATGCCCAAGATCGAGCCTCTCAAAGGCGCGGAGAATTACTTCTCCTGGCAAATCCTCGTCCAAGACATCCTCACCGAACAAGACATCTTAGAATACGCCCTCGGAAAGAAAACACGCCCTGCAGACACAGCCCTCGTCCCTGCTTTCGAGAAGAACGATCGCAAGGCGCTTAGCGCCATCCGGCTCCAATGTTCCCCCGCGATTGTCACTCACATCGCAAGCGCGACTTCCTCCAAGGACGCGTGGGACACACTCAAGAACATCTACGCTACGCAAGGCACCCAGTCGAAGGTCACTGCGACGAGGAGGCTGCAGAGGTACAGGATCGAGGAAGGGGCAGACATGGAGGCAGAGATTAGAAAGATGGGTCAGTGGCGGGAGGAGATTATCTTGGCGGGCGGCACCGTCAATGACGAAGAGTACACTTTCAATATCTTGTCTGCGCTTCCCCCTTCGTGGGATGCCTTCGTCACCTCCATGCCCAGCACAGTCTCGTCCGCCGACGTCATTGGACGCATCATGACTGAGGAACAACGCCACAAAGAACGAGGGCAGGCGACCGCGACCGCTCTGGTCGCTAAGCGCGGCAAGGGACAGGGTCTGCGCAAGAAGAAGCCAAAATTCCGAACCGGCGTCTTCTGCCACGCGTGCAACAAGGAGGGGCACATCAAACCCGAGTGCCGCTCCACGAACCAGCAGTCCGGCGCTGCCGCCGGCAAGGGCAAATCATCCGCCCACGTGGTCGAACTCGACGACAAAGACGAGTCCTACGCGTTCGTCGCGCACCAGGACACGAAGGTCTACGCTGTTAAGAATAACAATGGGGAGATTTGGCTGGGAGATACCGCCTGCGAATCTCACATCGTGCGTGACCGTGATGCATTTATTTCTTACACCGAGACTCCAGGAAGCACCATCAGCGGTGCTGGCGCTTGTGCAGCGCTGGGGGTCGGCAACGTGCGTGTAACATTCGTTACGGCGGCCGGCCCCGTTTCCGCAATTCTGAAGGACGCGCTGCACGCGCCCAGCATGGAATACAACCTGCTGTCCCTCGGGCGTATGACCGGTCACGGCCTGACTTTCGCAGGCAAGGGGGACGAGCTCCAGATCCTGGATGGCTCGCGCGTTATCGCTACCGGGCGCAAGGCAGGGAACAACCTATACTACATGGCTGTTCAGGGACGCCGCGCCGGTAATTCCCCCACCTCTCACGCACTCGCAGTCCGCACGTCTCGTACCTGGTACGAGTGGCATTGTGCTTTGGGGCACATTAACAAGGGACAGTTGCGCGAAATGCACCGTCTGAACCTTGTTGATGGAATGACGGTCGATGACACGTCGGACCCTGATTTTGATTGCGAGACTTGCATCCAGGCGAAGCATGCGCGCGCTCCATTCCCCGAGATCGCTACACCGCGGATCCATCAAATCAGAGATCTGGTTTTCTCCGACATCTGGGGCCCTGCGTCCATTGCCTCCCTCCAAGGCAACCTCTATATTCTCAGCTTCACAGACGCGGGCTCCAGGTACGTCATGATCTATTTCCTCCGCACACGCGACGCTGCTCTCGATCGCTTCAAACAGTATGAGAAATTACTCGAGACACAGCTCGGCAAACGCATCAAAACCGTCCATGTGGACAACGCCAAAGAATTCACGGAAGGACAATTCAAGTCTTACCTCGACGGGCGCGGAATCATTCTTCGGACCACCGCTCCGTATTCCCCCCCCAGAACGGCGTCGCCGAGCGGCTCAACCGCACACTCGCTGAACGCGCGCGCGCTATGCTACTAGCGCGCGACCTGCCGAAGTTCCTTTGGCAGGAGGCTTTCGCCTACGCGGTCTATCTCAAGAACCGCACGCCCACCCGTGTACTTCGCGGCACCACGCCCTACGAGCAGTTCTGGAACAAGAAACCGGACTTGCAAGACGCACAAGAGTTCGGCATTCCTTGCTGGGTCTTAGTACCCGCGGCGCGTCGCGCCGGGAAGCTCGACGCGAAGTCGGAGAAGTTTATCTTCACCGGCATCTCGGACAACAGCGCGGGATGGCGCTACTACATCCCAGGTATGCGCACCATTCAGGTCTCGCGTGACGTCATTTTCCAGAGACAGAAGCCGTACACCGTCCCCCTCGTCGACGGTCCCCTCAGGCTTGAGGGGGAGAGTTCCATGGCATCGACTTCGACTACGCCTACGCCTCCGCCATCCAAGCCCGAGGCTCCCGTCACGCAGAAAGCTTCCGCGAAGCCCACGACCAAGTCAGCACCCGCGCCGACGCGCACGTCATCCCGATCGACCACTCGCGTCGATTACCGACAACTCCACGAGACAGGCAAGATCACTCCGAAGTTCGATCAGCCGCCGGGCGCCCAGGCACACCTGTGCTTTGCGGCATACGATCCCGACCACCCGACATCGATTCAAGAAGTCAAGAACAGGGACGATTGGGCAGAATGGCAGAAGGCCATGGACGCGGAGATGCGACAGCTGGAGGCCAGGGAGACCTTCAAGCTGGGGGAGCTGCCGGAGGGGAGGAAGGCTATTGGCTGCCGATGGGTTTTCGCCATCAAACGCGACGCGTCCGGCGCGATCAAGAAATACAAGGCACGTCTCGTTGCTCAGGGTTTCTCACAGATCCCCGGACAGGATTATTTCGCGACCTACGCGCCAGTCGTGCGCCTCGAGTCGTATCGCGCCTGCGCCGCCCTCGCCACCATCCTCGACCTCGACGACGACGATCTCGATTACGAGGGCGCCTACCTCAACGGGCCGCTGCAAGAGACGATCTACATGCGCCAGGCACCCGGCTATGACGACAACTCAGGACGCGTCTACATCATGCTCAAGGCGATCTACGGCCTCAAGCAGGCGGGCAGAGTCTGGAATGACCTGCTCAACCACGTCCTCACTTCTACTCTGGACTACACTCGCTCACAGGCTGACCCTTGCGTTTATTACAAACGCGCAGACACGCTCACGATGGCCCTCCTTCACGTCGACGACACGACGCTGTACGGGAAGCGCGCAGATCTCGACGCGCTCAAACGCGACATATCCCATCATTTCGCCATCACGTCATCGGGCGGCCTCCGAAACTTCATCGGCCTGCAGATCGAACGCGACCGCACTGCGCGCACACTCAAGCTGCACCAAGCGCGATACATCAACGTCATCCTGGAATGTTTCGGCATGACCGACGCTAATCCGGTCTCGACCCCCCTCGACCCGAACGTCAAATTACTTCCACTCTCGGAAGACGAGGAACCCGCCGACGTTCCCTACGCCGCCGCGATCGGATCACTCATGTACGCCTCCGTCGGCACTCGTCCCGACATCGCTTTTGCCGTCCAGACGCTCTCGCAGTTCACCTCGCGTCCCTCGCTCACGCACTGGACCGCTGTCAAGCACGTCCTCCGGTACCTCAAGGGAACGCGCGACCTCGGCATCACTTTCTCCGCGGCCTCCGAGCCGACACTGATCGGATACTCAGACGCCGACTGGGCTCAAGACTTCGACCGCCACTCGGTCTCGGGCTACGCTTTCAAGGTCGGCACCGGCACCGTCAGCTGGAGCTCGAAGAAGCAACCGACTGTCGCCCTCTCCACTATGGAAGCCGAATACATCGCCCTTTCCCACGCGGGCAAAGAGGCCATCTGGCTTCGTCGCCTACTCGAAGAGCTCGGCGTTACCTCGGACGCGCCCACACAGCTTTTCACGGACAATCAGTCCGCCATCGCTTTCGCCCACGACAATCAGTTCCACGCCCGGTCGAAGCACATCGACATCTGGCATCATTTTATTTGCGAACGCATCGACGCTGGCGACATCGAGGTCCGCCACTGCGCCTCTGAAGACAACTGCGCCGACATGCTCACGAAAGCGCTCGCCAAGCCTACGCACACCCGGCAGCTTGCACTCGCGAGCATGACTGCTCGTTGAGGGGGAGTGTTGTTATCTCCGAGGCGCCGGCGGGATGATGCGCCGAAGGTGCACGTGCACTTGGGCGGATGCCCCAAGATGGCAGGTATCGGGACTCGGTAATTACGCCCTCCGGGGCACGGCCATTGGCTCGAGTAGCACATTTCATTCTGGCTCACAAATGTTCGATATTCCCTTAATAATCCTTTCTTGTTTTAGTTATCTGCCTTTTTCTCTTTGGTTTCAGAAACCGGTATACTCTCTTTAGTAGTGCTCGGGTACTATTATTTACAGTATAAGTACATGTCGAAAATAGCTAGAAAATTATCAGTCGTTTTCCCCCTTCACTCCTGCGTGAAACTACAACATCACGCCACAGCCACCAATCTGTACGCTGCCGGCTGCATGTACCTCAGGGTCGTTGAAGTGTGAACTTGTCCTGCAGGAGAAGGCGAGTAGATAGAATGATCCATTGAATCATCGTCACGACCAAGTAGCCCTACACCGCTCCACCTGTATCCGAAAGACATGCTCCTTCGTAGGCACCTCCGTTCGGTAATTCCCCTTGTCAAAGGACAATGAGGGTCAGATCGAATTATTCATATTTTGCAGAACGATGTAATGCGCATACCATATGAGAATTGCTTCATGTCAACCAATGATGATTGTAATAGGCGGAAACTTGTCGGGCTCGGGGGTAGGGAGTGGAACTCGAACGACGCCTGTGGGAGGGGTAGGGATCGCAAGGGCGACCTGAGCGGCGCAGAAGACGGCAACGCAGGCACAGGTAATGAGCTTCATCTTGAGCTTGGCTTGTGTGTTTCTGTGTCTGGCGTTCCTCGAGCCTCGTCGCTGTGCTTTATAGGCGGCGACTCTTGCACGGCGCCTTTCAGGATGTCGACTCTGTTCACCCATCGTCCGCCCTGGCCGATGAGGCACCCGTTGAGATAGCACCTACATGTGGTACTGTTACTGCGTGAGGCAATTGTGCTTGGAAAGAGGTGGAAGACGACGTACTCGACGCGGTAGTGCTCCCACAGCGAGTCGTCAAGACGTGACACCGGCCCAACAGTCCTGCACCATATCCGTCAGCGCAGCAGTGGCGCAACTCCGCCAGAGCGGTCCAGAGCGAGTGCACTGCCCGCAAAAGGACGCTTAAGGACGACAACAAGGCGTTCAGGTGCTCGTGACAGCTCTGTGGCGTTCCTGGCTCTCATGGACTGTCAACGGGGTTCCCGCGGCGATAGGCGCAGAGTACGGGTGGTACCTGCACACAACCAGTATGGGGTCGTGGTTCGCAGCAAAGGTTTGCAAATGCGAGACCTGGAGGAGCCTCGACTTGGGAAACGAGCAAGCTATCGACGCAGGGGTGAGTGCGGTGAGAATTGCAACTGCTGCAGCACTCACGTTTCATTGATATATGAACGGAGGGCTCGAAAGCAAGGACATAACTTTCAATGAGGTGAGGTTGCGTCTTCGAGCCTCAGGGAGTGACGGAGCTCTGTGGTGTAGCACCAACGAATTTGAACGCTTGCAGAGTGCCCGGAGAGCAACATGTCATCCGATTCCTGATCGCTCCCTGGTAAGGGACGGTGATATTCAACGTTCATGGCATTTGGAGCATATCCTATGGGTAGTGGGTGGTGAGCGGAGGTGCTGGCGCGAAAGGCCTTGCTGTCGTGTGCCGCGAGCCAGCTGTGGCTCGGAAAGAAGGCCTAAGCGCCAATAACCCTACTTGCTTAAACGGGAGCCTCCGGCAAGATCCGAGCGACGCGAGCATGCGTGCAGTCGCGTCGCAGCAGACATCGCCTCCTGCATCATCCCCTCGATGGCGGAAAATCAGGCCTCAGCATAAAAGGTGTGCTGCTTGGGCATAGAGATCTTCTGGTTCGTCTCGTTGAGCGTTTCGTCATGTGTAGCATGGTCGCTGAACTGATGACATAAGTGCCTTCCAACTCTGCAGACGAAGGATTCGATGCGGGGATGCCCTGCGGAAAGTCTTGCCACCGTCAGACTCTGCCTCATCACGGGGCAGATCTCCCAGCGTTTTAGTTTGTCATGGAAGTTTCTTGCGATTCAAATTGCTAGCCCTCGTCCTTGACTTCGAGTCGGCGTCGAGCACTGCGATGCTCGCAAACGATCACTCCGGTCAGGGTGTATGGTGCGCCTAGGACCTCATATGAAAGTGTCAGGACACCATCAAGCAAGGCCCCAGGCGCGCGGTGAGTACTCCAACACGATGTTCCGTCGACATCTATACTGCCTCTATCACAAAAATGCGCTGCCCTAGCGCCTATACACCAAACCAACCAGCAATACTCACTGGCAAAGGTTTACTTGGACTACAAAGGGTGTAGCCAAGCTTGAAGACGAGGTATAGAGACTAGAGAGGTGAGATGCGATGAGATTGAAGCTGGGGAGGCACCCCCACCCCTCAGGGTTTATATACATGTGCACCAGGTCCCCAGGGACCGGTGTTCAGGGTCCTAGCTATCTAATACCTACTACGCTATTGGCTAGTGCCCTAAAGGCATTCCTACATTCTCCTACACGTTCCTAAATGTTCCTACGATGTCCCAGAAACCTCCAGAACGTTCCAGCACTGTCCGGACCTGTCCAGAGACCTCCAGGGCTTTCTAGTCCATTCCGGAGTGTCTCGGCGCTTCCAGACCCTTGCCTGCTTCTAGACCTTCGACCATGTGACCCTGGGATACCGCACGTGTGCGCATCACGTGACCGCCGTATCACGTGACCAGCCCCGAGCCTAGGGCTGTCACTCCAGCGCTTCTGCATGTCACAGTTCGGAGTAATCGCTTCTGTCACCTGCTGCCCCTAACCCTAAGGGTTAAGACGAAAAACTGTGACATTACCCCCAATTCTAGCTGAACCTCCTGGTGAAGCCTAAATACCAGTGGAGCCAAAACCATCGCTGCTGCGAATGGTTGAGTCGAGGCGAGAAACCGGAGTTGGTTCGGCGTAGGAGATTCTTTCGAGCACGAGTTGAGCGACACGATCACCCTTGTGGAAAGTAAAGGTGTCGGGCGAGTTGTTGATGAGTAGAATTTTGAGCTCCCCTCGATAATCTCGGTCAATAACGCCTGCTCCTATGTCGATGCCTCTGAGGCTGAGGCCACTCCGTGGTGCGACTCGAGCGTAGGTACCTGGTGGAGTACACATTCGAAGGCCAGTTGACGCTAGCTTGCGATCATGGGGCTTGAGCGTAAGGTCTTCCATGATAAAAAGATCCAACCCTGCGCTTTCTGGCGAGCCACGTGAGGGGAGTTTTGCGTCCTTGTTCATGAGCTCGACCTCGAACTGGTCGTCTGCTCCCCAAGATTGGAGTAGCGCGAGTTCGCGCACGAAAAACTCATCCTCCTCGTCGTGGTGGCGTTGCAGAAGGGAAATTGCCTTCGGCGCATCTGGGTATTTCCTGTGGAATTGTTTGACCTTCGCCATAGCGTGCTTGAGATTGGGCAAGTATTCCCATGTGTCGCTATGCTCATCGTAGCCTCTCCACCGTACTCGGTACATAACACGGCCTTTAGAGTCTGGCTGTGCATCTACGATCTGCTCGACCTCGTACTCCTCGTCATCACCCACACGAATGGGTGGTAGGGGTTTGCGCGTGCGATTGGCAACCTCATCCTCGATGTGCTTCGTGAGCTTGCTTGCGTGGAAGACCGGGTGAATCTTCACATGGGCTGGTAACTTCAGCTTGAAGGTGACCGGTCCCAGCTGCTCTACGATCTCGTAAGGGCCTACTCGCTTTGGTGCCAGTTTCTTGGAGGGAACCCGAAGGTTCAGATCCTTTGCGTCAAGCCAAACACGGTCTCCGACCTTGAACAAGGGTTCTGATTTACCCTGGTCGTAGTACCACTTCATTCGCTCTGCAGCCAGCACGAGCGCGGCTTTCGCCTGATCTTGGGCCTCCTGTCTAAGCTTCGTCCAGTCGTCCAGTTCTGACAACCTTGTAACACGGTCCTGCTCTGGGAACATGCGTGGATGACGGCCATATTCGACGAAGAATGGCGAGTTCTTGGTGCTTTCATGCGCCTGGTTATTGTACGCAAACTCGGCAGAGGGCAAAAGGTACGCCCAGTCGTCCTGCCTGAAGCTTGTGTAGCAGCGCAGATACTGCTCCAATGACTGATTAACTCGCTCAGTCTGACCGTCTGCCTGAGGGTGAAACGCTGTAGTCATTGCTGACTTGATCCCCAGGAGTCTGCACCATTCCTGGAAGAGTTTTGCGGCGAACTGCGTTCCTCTATCCGAAATGATCTGTCTGGGTAGGCCGTGCAAAGGCCAAACACGCTCATAGAGCAAATTTCCCAGATCCTTGGCTGAAAACTCCTTGGTGATGGGGAGGAAATGTGCTCGCTTGGTTAAGCGGCAAACGACTACGAAGATAGCGTTGTAACCGTCCGACTCAGGCAAGTCCGTGATCATATCGCATGAGATTATCTCCCAGGGTTCCGACGGAACCTCGTTCGGTTGTAGCAGGCCAGCAGGCTTCTGGTTGACGTTTTTATGCGACTGGCAGACTTCGCAGCCTGCGACGTACTTCTTGACGTAAACCGACATTCCTGGCCACCAGTAGTTGCGCGACAGCAACTCCAACGTCTTCCATCGTCCAGGGTGTCCAGCCCCAGGGAAGTCGTGGTGTAACTTGAGTAGATCCGCCCTAATCTTGTCGTCCTTGGGCACATACACCTTGCCTCGGTGCAGTAGTAGCCCGTCCTCGAGGTGCCATTCCGCTAAGTCCTTCCCGAACTCTCTTGGTCCTTTCAACATCAGGTCTTTGTACGACTTGGTGACTTCGTCGTCCAGCAGGGCTTTTCTGATCCTTTCTAGCAGTTTGCTATCGTCCACTATCGATGAATGGGTTGGTTGCATGGCTCGAATCGCGAAATATTCTGGCTTCAAAAGGACTTTTTCACGATTGTCGCAATCCACCCCCAATTCATGATCTGGCCTCCTGGACATTGGATCAGCCCGCTTCATCGTCTTTCCAGGCTTGTGCTCCAACTTGAAGTGGAAACGTGTGAGGAAAAGACTCCAACGTGCTTGGCGTCGCGTCAAGTCTTGCGCCTTGCGGAAATAGGTCAAATTCTGGTGATCTGACCATATGTCGAATGGTAGAGGGTGTCCCTCCAAGTGGTGGCGCCATTCCTTCAATGCGCGGATGATGGCTAGCATCTCCTTGTCGTATATCTCGTAGTTGCGCTCATGTACGCCTAGCGCCTTGGAGTAAAACGCGACAGGGTGCCAAAGGCCATCCTCGCCCAGTTGCTCAAGTACAGCCCCCGTAGCAAAGTCTGACGAATCGCATTCGAGCCTAAAAGGGTGCTCGTCGTCTGGAATCTTGAGAATAGGCGCAGTAGTGAACGCTCTTTTGAGTGTATCGAAGGCATCCTGCTGCTCAGGCCCCCATTCCCACTCTTTGCCTTTGCGGGTAAGCTCTGACAATGGGCGAACAATCTTGCCAAAGTCTCGAATAAACCGTCGGTAGAAGTTAGCAAAACCCAGGAAAGCCTGGACATCTTTGACCCTTTTGGGTATGGGCCAAGATAAAACGCCATCTACCTTCGATGGATCCATCTGAACCGACCCCTTGCTGATGATCATTCCGAGGTATTCAATGCTATCCGTCTCGAAGAAGCATTTTTCTGGCTTAGCAAACAGGTCGTTGTCGCGTAGCCGCTGCAATACCTCGCGAACTAATCGCCGATGGTGGTCCAAGTCATTCGTGAAGATGAGAATGTCGTCTAGGTAGACCATGACATGCCCTTCTCGAATCAGATCGTCGAGAATATGGTTCATCATGCGCTGAAAGGTTGCTGGTGCATTGCTGAGGCCGAAGAACATCACTGTAGGTTCGTATAAACCGAAAGGTGTGATGAAGGCCAGCTTCCACTCGTCTCCTTCCTTGATTCTGACGTTGTTATACCCCCATCTAAGGTCAATCTTGGTGTATATACTAGCCTTAGATAGTCGATCTATAAGGTCTGAGATCTTGGGTATAGGGAAGCGGTCTTTCTTAACGACTTCGTTCAGCTTTCTGTAGTCCTGCACCAAGCGCAATGAACCGTCCTTCTTCTTCACGAAAAAGACTGGTGCTGCCAGCGGGGATTTACTTGGTCTGATGTATCCCTTGGCGAGATTCTCCTGAATCCACTCGTCCAGAGAATTCCTCTCTTCTGGCGACAGCGAGTAATTACGAGCTGGTCGAGGTAGGGTAGCTCCGTCGATAAACTCGACAGCGTGGTCGTAAGGCTTTCGTACGGGTAACCGTTCGCTTGCACGCTTCGAAAACACGTCCCCATAGTCTTGATACTGTGCAGGGACAAGCTGCTCCCAGCCCTCGATTCCCTCCAGCGAACGAATACTGCACATCGCTGCGATCTTCCGGCAAGTTAATGCCAAAACGCGGCCATCTGGGGTGGAAGGGTCGACCCACTGGAGCCAAGGCTCCTCTTCTTCCTCCTCGAAGTCCTCGTCCATAGGTTCTTCGAGCTCTGCTTGTGCTACTTGAGCCTTGTGGCTGGTAAAGCGACAAGAATCTGGGCATCTGGAGTACTTCCACTCGCCCTTATCCCAATCTATCTCAGGATTATGCTTCTTCAGGTAGCTAAAGCCGAGGAACATGTCCTTTCCACCCAGATCTGTAATGAGGCATGCTTGTCTGGAGATATGGTCCCCTACGGCTACGTCGAGCCAAGCATACTCCTCAATACTGCCACACTTGTTCCTGGAGCCATCCGCGTTGTAAACGCGTATCTCCCTGGCCAGCTGGTTCGTCTTCAGCTTATGCTTCTTGACGAAGCGATGGCTAATGAACACAGCATAGGCCCCTGAATCAACCAGCGCGGTAGTCTGCACTCTGATTTCCTTACCCTGACTCAAAGTTACTGGAACGATAAAGCTCGATTTAGAGGGCAAACTAGAGACTTTTCTCGATTCCAAAACTGATCTAATACATTCTACTGAGTCGGGAGGGTAAAGGAAATCTAAAAACGGACCAGATGTCGCAGACTCTACATTGGTCCCTGCAGAAAATCCTCATCGTCTGAGAACACCACGCGGTTAATCTTCTGCGCCTTCTCCTTTGAAGACGACTTCTTCTTTTGTTTGGTCTTGGGGGTATCTTCTTCTTCTGAGCTATCCGAGCTCGATTCCTCGTCAGAGGCTACCTCCTGGAATCTCTCCGAGTCGCTGGCGTACACCTCGCGCACGCTGTTCTTCGTGTGGCGAGAGCCCTTATCCTTCTCCTTTCCCTTTGAAGACGAAGCCTTTGATGAACTGGCCACCGGTGCATTGGTGGTTTTACTCGACGACGTCGAAGAACCTGAGTTGTTCTTCTTCGATGGACACTCCTTGGCGATGTGGCCTTTGCCTCCACACTGAGCGCAGCAGCCTTTCTTCTTCGCCTCCTCGAACGACATGGCAACCTTCTGAACTTTGGCTGTCTTGCCTTTGCCCTGGGCTGAGCCCTTCTTCAAGGCGTCGACATCCATAGCGTCAGGGTCTTTCGACGACTGAGGCTGTCCAGAGAGTACGGTGCCTGTCAAGAGACGTTGATCCTGCAGAATCTCCTGAACATCCTTCAACCAACCATCCCAGGTCGTAGCCCACTGAGCACGACCACGGGCTGCCAGTACATCGGCGGCGGCACGAGGGGTATGGGCATAGGCTTTGACCAACAGTTCTTCATTGGAGAAGCCAGTTTGGCGAGCCAGCGAACGGAAACGAGCAGCAAACTCATTGAAAGTCTTCTCGTTCGTTCCTTTCTTGCTGACAAGCTGCTCAAACTCTGCCCTTGCCCTGTCCTTCTTGTCGGTCTGTTGGAATCCTTTCTGGAGTTCGTTCACAAAGTTGGTCCAAGTACCAAGGGGCTTTGAGTCTGCCACCTTGTCGAAGTACTCTTGCATGACCTTCTTTGCTGAACCTCGCAGGTAAGTCATCGCCGTCTCTATCTTCTTTTCGTCGTCCATTACGCCACGGTGGCGCAACCAGAGTGCCATCGACTCGAGCCAGTCATCCAGCTTGCTAGCCTTATCACCGTTAAAGGTGTCAGGCTCCTTCATGGTAGGGAACAAAGACTGAGACAACCCAACGTTGCCTCCACTAGTGCCTTGCTGAACCAACACTTTCAAGCTCTCGTTCTCCTGCTTCAGCACCTGCATAGCGTTCTGCAAAACGCGATTTTGGTTCTGAGCCTCTGCTATCTGCGCAGACAAGTGCTGTCTAGTCTGCTCAAGAATGTCTATCTGCTCCTGAAGTGTCTTGGCCTCGGTTTTGCGTTTGCGAAGGGCTTCCTTCAAGCGAAGGACTTCTGAACCCATTTCCGACCTTACTTGAGCTATTTCAGCCTTTACCCAGTTACCCAGGCTGTCAACGAGGGCCTTAAAGTCACCAGGGGTCAGTCCTTCCTGAGCGGCTTGTACCCATGACTGGCTGTACTCTTCGTAAGAGGTCGAAAGCGGCGCAGCGGCCAAAACTGGGGTAGGGCCTCCCTCAGCCATAGAGCCAAGTTCTAACGCTCCCCAAGGGTCCATGCCACTTGAACTCGAAGCAGAACGCAAACCAAAGTCAACAGGATTTGAATTGAGCGACATCTTGATTCAAAAACGCGCAGATACAAAAACTAATCGAGGTTCTTCTCCAAAAACAACCAATCTTCACCCAACTCCTGAATCAGCTCCCTGCAATGCTCAGCGAAGCGTGGCTTAAGCTCAGCGAAGCTATGTGCGCCTGCCTTCTTCAAATCCCTCGAAATCTTCTTCCACTCCCTCGTGGTGTACTCCTTCGTCTCGACGATAGTCTGAAGATGTTTGCGAATGTTATCGAACCTCTCCTTGAACAAGCCCAAGATGTAGAGCTCGTGTTCAGTCAACCCAACTCGAAAACGCTGCTCGTCTAGCTTCTGAAAGAACGGACCCAAGTGGTTAAGGGCGCCGTTGAACTTTCGTCCGTAGTCGCGCAGCTGATGGACCTGAGTGTTGGTGTGAAAGCGAAGGTCTTTGGGAATGGGTTTGACTTCGATAGGGGGAGTAGGGGGAGGTTCAATACGTTCGATGAGGGGTAGAGGGGGAGGGGCGTTCGCGATGCGATCGAGTAGGCGGCGCTTGCGCTGTTCGTTGCGATAGTCTTCGAGCTGAAGCTGGTGCTTGAAGTCGTTCAAGTCTGCTTCACGAGCAAGCCTTTCACGACGACCAGGGACAGGGGTGTAGGGTGTAGTGCGAGGTTTGTACGCAGGGCGCGGCTTCCCAACGTCTTTGAAGCGGTGAAGGTTCGAGATCTTGATGCGCTCAAGCAAGGGTTTGCCAGAGCTCTCGTCCTTAGCAAGGACAAAACGGTTCCTAGCAGCTTTAGGCACTAGTAAACACGGGTCAGCCTGTGTACACAAGCCAGAAAACTTCTCCACACAGGCAAAGCGCAAGGCTTTCCTGCCAGCCAACCCTCAACGAAGAGAAAGGGGTATTACTGTGGGTTTCCACGCCACACAGCTAAAACTGGTTGGACAGGGTATTACACCCTTAGTCCAGCACTACAACAGGGGTTACTCGTCCGCAGGCAAAGCCCTCTGAGGTGGGTTACACCACGTTCCCCTGTCTGTACCTAAAAAGGTACTATAGTGCCCACTTACGCCTGTGGATCGGCAGAAAACTGAACAAAGCGCAAAAGCACTTGTTCAAACAAGCCCCCAGAA
This sequence comes from Phanerodontia chrysosporium, assembly GCA_001910725.1. Classification (NCBI taxonomy): domain Eukaryota; kingdom Fungi; phylum Basidiomycota; class Agaricomycetes; order Polyporales; family Phanerochaetaceae; genus Phanerodontia; species Phanerodontia chrysosporium. The sequence goes on from MJGA01000042.1 coordinate 56,354, forward strand.
CCCAAAGCAATAACCTAGGCCACCAAAGGTGGAGTAGGTTGGCTAGCTTCAATCTTCTATCACAAAAATGCGCTGCCCTAGCGCCTATACACCAAACCAACCAGCAATACTCACTGGCAAAGGTTTACTTGGACTACAAAGGGTGTAGCCAAGCTTGAAGACGAGGTATAGAGACTAGAGAGGTGAGATGCGATGAGATTGAAGCTGGGGAGGCACCCCCACCCCTCAGGGTTTATATACATGTGCACCAGGTCCCCAGGGACCGGTGTTCAGGGTCCTAGCTATCTAATACCTACTACGCTATTGGCTAGTGCCCTAAAGGCATTCCTACATTCTCCTACACGTTCCTAAATGTTCCTACGATGTCCCAGAAACCTCCAGAACGTTCCAGCACTGTCCGGACCTGTCCAGAGACCTCCAGGGCTTTCTAGTCCATTCCGGAGTGTCTCGGCGCTTCCAGACCCTTGCCTGCTTCTAGACCTTCGACCATGTGACCCTGGGATACCGCACGTGTGCGCATCACGTGACCGCCGTATCACGTGACCAGCCCCGAGCCTAGGGCTGTCACTCCAGCGCTTCTGCATGTCACAGTTCGGAGTAATCGCTTCTGTCACCTGCTGCCCCTAACCCTAAGGGTTAAGACGAAAAACTGTGACAGCCTCTCTCGTGTGCTGAAGCCAGAAAGTACAGAGAGTGAGAAGATCCGCACGTGCGCCGCGAGCCGGTCCGGGTCCGGTGCCGATCCTGAGCCGGAGCCCGATCCCAGACGCCCGTGGGGCAGGTCCGACACCCTTGCCGCCCGCCCCGACGTTCCAGTTTAGGTAGTCGTAGATAAGCGCTGGCTTCTGATTGATGTCTTCGACGGCTTAGTGGCGTTCAAGCCATACCGACTAGTGTTGTGCAGGCCCGGCTTGCACAGTTGAGGGCCTGCAGGAATTTTAAGCCGAGCGGTACACCGTCACAAGCCGCGCCAGGCCGCTGAGCCGTGGCCTGAGCCGCGGCTCAGTGTCGAGCACAAATGGACGATTCTATGACATTTTCTACACCTTTAGTAGTCACTATCACTCTTTTATTAAGCACCTCGCACGAAAGTAAGCCGTGCGTTTCTGAGAACGTACGTGAATTGGAACGCTCCGGAGGGGGGGCCGTGCCGCACCGCGCTGTGCCGCGCCGTACCGTGCCGGTCTGACATAGGGGCTTCATTAAACCAAATGTAGAAATGTACAGATCTAGCTACTGCGTCCGAAATAAGAACGAGATGCTCGATGCGGAAGGAAACCGACCCAGTGGTGCGGCCCGAAGCGATGGCTCCACGCTCCTGCGACAGGGGTGGCTCGAAATGGGCAATCCGCGGGATGGAGGCGGTGGGCGGGATGGACAAAACGGGTCAGCGTCGGTGGGGCTGGCGGATGGAAAACGCACCAGCAAGGAAGCAAGAAACAGGGAGGCAGAGAGTTAAAGGGGGTGCAGCAGGGCGACGTCCACCTTAGCGTTACCTCCCTCCCCCTCCACCCCTCGTTGTCGTCGCTGTTGACGTTATCATTGTTGCCGGCGTCGGCCGCTCTTCATAATGGATACCCTCGTCAATGTCTTCCAGTGCGCGGTCACCCACCCCGGCTTTCTCGAACGCATTACGCTGTCGCAGATTTTCAGGTTCATCCGGCAGGTCGCACTCATTCGAAACGACATTCTCCTTGCCCAGGATTGCAACCACTCTCCCTCTGTCCCTCCTCCTGCATTGCCCGCCCCCGTCTTGACAGTCCTCGCCGTGTCGCTCAGCCTGTCAAGGGACGACGTCGCCCTGTGTTGGGACTTGTTCAAGCCGCTCGCATGGAATTGCACTTACACCGACGCTCTGCAGCAGGACCCGGCCGACGCTCTTCAAGAGACTGGCCATGCGTTTCATCTTCGTACACAGCAGTCTCTCTCGTGAGTTGTCGTCATGTAACTCATAGTGCGCAGCCGGCACGTCGCTGTATCCTCCTATTCACTGGTGCCAGAATGCGGCCTGCGACAAGTCGGCCTTGTTGAAGAAGGCTGAGAAGCGAGAGGTCGTGTTGTTCACGCTCAACCGTGGCGTCGTGCCAGCAGTGTCGGTCCATCTGTATTGTCCAAGTGAGCATGCTGTTATTCCTCCACACGCGGGTGCTCACGATTCATGCAGAGTGCAACACAAACTACCACCACAATTTTTCCATCAGAGGCGAGGCTGACGACGTCGGAACAACAAAGAAATACTATCACACATACTATGAAGACGCTGATCAGCTCAACGCCCTTCAGGTTGGCGAACACCACTTCGTCAAGCGTCGACTTGCCGAAGTCTGGATCAATCTGATGTTGACGTGCTGGTAAGCACCGTACCGTTGTCACATCGTACGCAGCTTTGTGTACTCACATCTCCAAGGGCTTCTGCCACCGGATGCGCCACGGTGTACAACAACGTCCTCGCTCGGCACCCGCGCGGCGTCGCGTTCCCTCCTGACTGGCCTTTGGAACCAAATTTGCGCGTGGAACATGTCTGGGACGGGGTCATCAGCCTTTCACTACTGGCGTTCCACTCCGTTTCCAAGACGCGGCTTCGTGTTCCACACGGTGGCGCTCAGCGAGATCGATTCACAGAGGCCATTAAGTTCCGAAATGCCTTTTACCGCATGTACGGACTTCCTGATCACGCACACTTCTGCACAAAGTGTGTCCGGTTCCAGTACGATGCTACTGGCGTTCCGATAGGTGCGTTAATCATCCTGTCCAGTGGTCCTTCACAACTCACCTGCACCTGTAGAGCGGACATCTTGCGTTGTCGTCGATGGCGTGACTCTTGGTCATCCGTGCTGCTCAGTGCCTCATTGCTTCAATGAGCTTGCACGCCAGTGTGATCGGTTTTGTCCTGCTCACGCGGGGAACGTCAAGATTTGCGCCGTCGTAGGGTGTGAAGAGCCTGTCGTTGACGGACGGCGGGTTTGCGCCAATCCTTCTCATCTCAGTGCAGAGGCCTTGTACGATCTGTGCAAGAAGTCTCGCTTCCAACTGGTTAAACGTCTCGAGCGGACTCGCCTCGCGCACGCTCGACATGGAGGAGCGTCCACTATTATCATCGAGCCGGGCGCGGAAGTAGGCGACGGTGATGAAGACGATGACGACGGAGATGTGGATGGCACAGACGAGGTGCATGCCGAGGAGGATTTCGAACTGGATCAGGAGGGAAATGCGGTGGTGAGTGCCTAGTCATTGCCATCTTGACGGATCTGACGCACCGGTGTAGCATATTACACCTCCCTTCGTGCCTACCTCAAGGCAGTCTGAGGCGCAAGCGGAGGGTCTTGAGGAACCAGGTCCTTCACGTCGCACCGAGAAGCTTCGCGCACAGTTCGGACGCACACGCACTCACAACGAGCAGATCATAGTCGCGCCGTGCGGCGTGATCATCGCCCGCTGTACATTCTACTTCGCCGAGTCTGTAAGTGCTGTCACGGTAAGTCCCTGTCCAATTACTGTCATTATGGGTTACTCACGTACGGCAAGGAATTCATCCGGCGCACGTACGAGAACTGCCCATACTGCCCGAATCACATCATCTTCGACAACAATTGTCTTCTGCGCCGTCACGTTCTCGCGACCGGTGACCGGTTCTTCGACGATATCGGCCTCTCGGTTGACGTCTTCCACTTCACGAGCAAGCACAAGCAGTCGGACACCTTCTGTCAGGAACACTGTAATCCTGCGAACTTTGAGGAGCTCAAGACCGAGGACGGCTGGTTCTTCAACTCTTCGATCGCCGAGCAGACGAACGTGTGGCTGGCCAACTATCATTCGATGCTGCGGGAGATGCGTGTCGACAGGTATAACTTTTTTCTTGACGAGATGATTATTCGGAAAAATCGCGCACAGCTTGAGAAGCTTGCTAAGCAGGGTCATTACGTCGGGGTTTGGCCTACCGCCGCAGCTTAGACTAGTCCATGTAACATTTGTCGAGAATACACACCTTGTAGCTGTTGATTTTGCATTCACTCACGGTGTGCTTGCGCCGAGATTCTGCTAGCGTTACGCATGGCTGAGTGGACGCAGAGATTCTGCGTGCACACCCCAGCACATCCCAGCCGTACCGGTGCGTGCGCAGAAATTCTGTGCACGCACCCTAGTTGTAGCATATCGGGCGCAGAGGGTTTGCGATCTTTCAGCCGAGCGCACGCAGAGATTCTGCGCGTGCACCCCAGCACATCCCAGTCGTAGCTAGCAGGTGCGCTCAGGTCTGCAATACGTCTAAAATACATCATTGAGATAATATTTATGATACATCAGTTGAACAGTTTATCGGAAGCCAGCTCGAGGGTCCTGAGCAGCGCAGACTTATGGGTAAGCTCATATCGCAACGCCCTACGCCAGGCCGTGACGTTCCTGAGCTCGAGGGCTGCCGTATCTCCGCTTTGCACGTGTCACGGATGTGACGGCGTAGCCCTATTTTTCGCCGATTTTTGGCTGTTTTCCTCGATTAATCCAACGGGCGAGCAGCCCTCGCGCCGTCTGGAGTCCTAGCCGCCCACACTCAGCGCCTGGCCACTCAGCGCCAGCGCCCTGATGGCGCATCACCCCTAGGCGCCAGCGCATCCCGCTGCGCGCTCAGACACTGCCCGGATCACCGGTCTGCCCTGCAACCGGTTCCCCGGATCGCCGAGGAGGCACTGTCATCCCTGATGACTCCCCTCGCCGAGGCTCGCCGAGCTGATCATCCCCATGACACAGCCTCGGTCCGACGCAGCCTCAGACACTGCCAGCTGACACAGCCTCGTGACATAGCCCCCGCACAGCCTCGCCGCGCAGCCCGCGTCGCAGCCTCGCTGGCTATGCCAAGCACTGCCCATCAGCTTAGGTAATCGTACAGCCTGCCCTAAAGACTCTGTAGTATATAAGGGTAGCACTCCTCGCTCCTGTCCATCATCTCGACCTCTTGATCAATACGGACAGGTAAGCCCCAGCTTGTATAGCAGAATAGTTCGCTAATGTTATCTTGGTCAATACGGACAGCTGCGCAAGTTAGTTCGTCGCCGCGTGATTCGCTCCGCTGCGCCCAGTCGTCGTCGTCCCCATCCGTCCTCCCTCGTGTAGCGTTGAGCCCCAGCTCCGCGACAGCACGGCCGCAAGAAGTCGTTGGCGTCGACGAGTGTACCACTCCTCGTTCTGTCGAGTCCAGTACCCAACGTACATACCACTCTCCATCCATGTCGACTGTTTGGGCCACCACGAGCTTTCGGCCGCTTGTGCTTGAGAGGAGTCTAACACAAAGCAGATAAGAGACAACAGCCTTCACATTACCAGAGGGGGAAACATACTCGTGTACACCCGGTAGACACCAGAGATGCAGTTCATCTCGTCCTCGGAGAGGCTGCATGATTCGTATACGTCCTTGCCAATGGTCTGGTGCGTGACATGTCCGTACTCCACAGGCTCGGATAACACCGCGCCAGGGCTGAGCTCCTCGTAGGCCAACCGCCAAACGATTCCACCCATCGCGAGTGCTGCCGCTGCATTAGGACGAGACAACACTTCGCTGCGCCGCATGACGTAGAGCTTGTAGTCCAGCACAACTGGTTGATACCCAGGCTCGCGGAAACCAAGTCCCGGCCAGCCTATAGGATGCTGTGCTTCTGGGACAGACGGAGCAAACGGACGCGAACACGACCAGAGGAGGGTGAAGGAGATACCGCGTCGCACGAGTTCCAGGGCAACCTCTTGGATTGTTGGACCCCACTGTCGTCGAGCGATCTCTAGTGCTGTGATAGCATCATGCACCGCCAGTGTCCACTCTTCCTTGTCAGCCTTCCCTATGATGTAGAGCATTGCACCAGACGACGTCGTTTCCCGACGCGCAGTGGCTGATGCTAGCTGGTGCAGCGCGAGGTGATCGGGGTGTTCTGGCACAAGGTCAGTTCCCACGAGATTCCCGTTCATCGCTGCTCGCACAAAGGAGACAATGGCTGGAAGCTCGGGTCCTGCAAACATCCCTGAGATCCAGAACTCAGCCAGCACACGAAGCGCGGTCTTCGCGTCGAGCTTGTCGGCAGGCTCAGGCAGCACCGTGGGTGCAAATCCGTAACGGTGCTTGAGGGTCACCAGCAGCTCGTCACAGTTGACCAGTGATTCGGTCGGCTCGCTAGCACTTGAGGCCAAGATTGCTTCTGCGTCTTGAGCAATGGCGACCGCCAGAGTTGGGTCTGGCCTGCCAGGGCTGGGCCGCCGAGCAGCAATTCGGACAGGTGACCGGGATCGACTTTGCCCTCGTAATGGTGGAGCGCGGCGAGAGTTATACGATGAGCGAGACGGTGTGCGAGGTCTGCGGGGCGGGGTACGACCACGGGACGGCGAGCGATGGGGCGGCGAGCGAGGTCTGCGGGGTGGGCTGCGATCGCGGGGCGGCGAGCGAGGTCTGCGGGGTGGGGAGCGACGGGGCGGCGAGCGAGGTCTGCGGGACGGTGAGCGATGGGGCGGTGTGCGGGCTGCACGGGAAGGGCTGCGACCGCGGGGCGGTGTGCAGGGTTTGCGAGGCGGGGTGCGAGCCGTTTCCTCGTTCGTGTAGTGGTCCTCATCGTCCTCGTCGTCCTCGTCATAGATCGACTCTGGGGCAAACATGTCCCAGCCTTCATAATCGTCGTCCACGAGGGTCTCTGGGTCCAGCAGGAGGGATACGTCCCACTCATGCCAGAAGCTGTTGTACCTCCTGTGTGCGGGTTTCGTGTCCTTCCATAGCTGCCTGTACTTCTTGATGTAGACGGGCTGTCGCATCCAGTACCCGTTGACCTTAACCCAGTGGAAGACTGAAGCCCCCTTTTTTGTGGGATACGGCTTTGACAGCTCCTCCTTTTCCCTGCGTAGACACTTTTCCCGATCAACGGGACCCTCCTTGGCCAGACGAACTTGAGCATACACGTCTTGACGCTTGAAGAACTCGTCCATGGTCTCACCGCGGTGTTGTCGGGATCGCGCAAATGGTGGGGGTGCATTTGGATCCATGGTAGCTTGCTGCAGCGGAGGTTGCAGCGGAGTGTCTGCTGCCCAGCCCTGCGGCAGAGCGGTGTTTTGCATCCACGACCCTGCTGCTTTCTGGCTTCCCTCCTTAAGCTTCGCAATTTGATCCTGCACGAGTTTCTCCAGGGGAACGTATAGGCCAATGGCAACGTGATTTTGGCACTTATTGGGAGCATCCCCGAAGTAGAACCACATAGGGACGTTTGCGCCACAACGTCGTTCGATTGCCTTGAGATCACGGAGCCACTGTGGCGCTTTCGGCGCTGTGAGGTCCACGAAGCATCCAAATCGCGGTGTAGCTAGGTGAAAGCCAATCCAGGAGCCTCCGAGAAGGTCGACCGTGCCTTGTGTCAGCAAACCTGTGGTGGGAAGCTCAAAGTACCAGGGCTTGCTTCGGAATGGTGGGACGACGTTATGAAGCACGCAGAGTTTGTATGAGAGCAGGGCGGCGTTGGCAATGAACATCGCCCGTGCCCAGGAGAGTGCGTTACGGGCGGCCTTACGAGTCGAGTACCGGCGAGCGTAGCCAGCGCTGGAGGGCTGAGGAGGTGTCCTAATGCTGGCAGGTAGTAGAAAACCTGACCAGCGACTGATGGTATCGTCGGTGCGCAAGATAAATCTCTCTGTAGCCTGCCACCGTCGAAGCGCCGCGTCGGGGAGCCCATATTCTGTATATTTGCCGTCATCCGAGAGGAACTCCTGGATCGCGGAGGCAGCCGGCATGAGATCCCTTAGAACCTCGTCGTTATAGGGATCACTTCGCGGTGCGAACATCATGTAGAAATGTTCGTCCGTGGCCCAGAGACAGGCCATAGCCTCCCAGAGGTTCTTTGGAGCGCCTCTGGGAGGGTATCTGGGCATGGTCTTCTCTGTGGGCGAGATGACGACCTCGTATTTGTCGGGGCTGCCTGTGATGAAGATTTTGGGGGTCTCGTCCTGAGCAAACATCGGATTCTGAACGGTCTGGTTTAGCGGAGGCACCGAGAGCGCGAGGTGACACTTACGGATGGTGCGTTGCGTTGTTTTCCTAGGTAGAACAAGGCTCGCGTGGGTTACCGCTGTGTGAGTAGGAACTTGTGTTAGTGCACGGAATGGCCAGCGACATTATTTGGAATGCACAGATGGTAGTAACGGCTGGACCAAGGTCGGAAGGTCGGACGCAAGGGTGACACGGCCGTTCGAGATTCGAACGTCAGTGTGCTGGGAGGCGAGAGGTGGTAGGAGGACACGGCCGTTCGAAATTCGAACGTCGGTGTGCTGGGAGAAGAGAAGGGGTAGGAGGCGAGAATGCGAAGGTTGAGGTCGCGCGACAGTCACACACGTTCGAGATTCGAACGTAGGTGACGACGCGGTCGGTCTTGAAGTGCCACGGGCGTTCGAGATTCGAACGTCGACGCGGTGAGGCAAGTTGAGGCAAGTTGAAGCGGGATGGCGGGGTGCAGCGTCCGAGAGTGCGCGTGTAGTGGTCCACAATCACGCACGTTCGAGATTCGAACGTAGGTGACGAGAAGGTCGGTCTTGAGGCAGTCTTGAGGTACCACGGCCGTTCGAAATTCGAACGTCAACGCGGTGAGGCGGGGGTGGTGGGCGGGAGGAGGAGACGGAGGCGCGGCAGCGTCAAGCCTGAGCGAGACAGAGTCCCACAGTTCCCTGACAGGAGCGGGTGTCAGAACGCCACCAGGGTCCTGGCGGTGATCCGAGGAGGGCGGGATTCCAACCTCTGTGAGCGTCAATGCCCAACCTCACCTCCTGCGTTGACCCCGGTGCCAGATCGTCCCGTCCTTGCACAGAATCTCTGTGCATGAACGACGACGACCTTCAACATGGCTCCCCGGCGTTCTCGTGTTCATGCACAGAATCTCTGTGCATGAGCAACGACCTCCTCCCCGGCGTTCTCGTGTTCTTGCACAGAATCTCTGTGCATGAGCGACGACCTCTTTGGACCCGCCGACGCCGTTCGACACAGAATTTCTGTGCGCGAGCGATGACTTGCCGACAATCCGACGCTAGGACGAGCCGCCTCACCCATGGATCCCCGTACCCATCCCCAAGGACGCCTACGCCGATGAAGTGCCAGTCCACCTATGCTCGCGCTCGATTCTAGCGCGGATGCGCAGAATTTCTGTGCATCCCCTGAGCCTTGTCGAACATTTCATTTCATTACACAAATTACAGTCCTATACATCGCGCGAAACAACAAAACTACAAGGGAAGAAAGCCATGAACGGTACCTGCTCGGGCACGACAATGTACCAGGTGAGTGAATCGCACATCGAGAAAGGTAGTGTTAACTCACCTCATTTCTTGGCATGGCTCTTTGCAGCTGCGCAGATCTCGTCGTAGAGACCACGGTCTACAAGGGCCTGGACCATGGCACTCCACAGACCCTCGGGTTTGCAGCCATGCGCTTCGAACTCGGCGATAACGTCACTGGGGATGGCGTAGAAGATGTTCTGGTGGTCATGGAACTTCGACCAGCCTTTTCGCGGCCCCTTGTTGGGAAAGTCGAAGCCGAAGATCTTGCAGAAGCCGGGATAGTGGACCTTCTTGCGAAAGCCGATCTTGTTCCAATAGAGTCGGAAGAGCAAGGCGTGGTCGCAGACATGAAATGTCTCGGGGAAGCCCTCGCGCGCAGCAACGTGCGAGCCATCTTCGGCCTCTACGGTGACCTCAACCTCTGCGACGTCCTCGACCTCTGCGTCAACCTCTACCTCTGCGTCGACTTCCACCTCTGCAATGTCCTCGACCTCCGCATCAACCTCAGCCTCCGCGTCAACCCCAACCTCCACGTTGGACTCTGGCAGGAGAGGCGGCGTCGGTGAGGCATCCAGGAAGTCAAAGTCAAAGCGGCTAGCTGAGGGCGCAGGAGAGCCAGTGGAGATGGAGATCGGCGACGAAGCATACAGGTCTCGTCCAGCTGCGAGCATGGCGCACTCGGCCTTCCAATCCAAGTACTCCTTTGATGGGCCGGCTACGGGAGGCGGGGAAGGCGCGGAGGACGACAAAGCCTGAATGTCCCAGTCCGACGAGAACGTGAAATCGAACTCGGCAGGTGAGACACCCTCTTGTTTGGCGGGGTTCTGTGCTGCCGTAACTGCTTGGCGAGCACCTTCAGTGTACGGGACGTGAGCAACCGGCCGGTGATAACGAGCGGATGCTCACCTTTGTCAAGACCGAGCACTGGAGCTACTGGCGGGACGGGCGGCGGAGGCGGTATAATGGCTTCTGATCTGGGCGAAATGACGGCTTTGCCTTGAGTGGGTTGGGCAGGTGAGTTCGGCGTATGCACAGAGGACGGGGAGCAATATACGAGCTCACCTTTGCCCTTATCCAGCGTCCGAACAACTGGCATTGCCGGTGTTGAAGGTAGCGACGGTGAGCTTGCGAAACCTAAGGCAGGCGAAGATCCCAAGGGATGCCCGAGGCCTGCTAGGGCAGCCTGACGTTCTGCTGCAAGCTGGTGGGCCTTGCGAACTGCAGCGCGTTTCGTTGGGGTGACACCCTCGGCAGAGGTGCCATCGTAGTAATTCTGAAACTCAGGAGGCTCCTCTGCGGTGGCCGAACGCAAGTCTACGATGGTCTCGGCCTTACTGAGGGATACAACCTGGTTGGGAACCTGCCCAAGCCATCCACCGAACTTGCGATCGAAGCGGAAGAAACCGCCGTCCTCGTCACGCTCGATGTGAAGTCTTGCGAGAAGAGCGTCGTCCAGCATCAAAATTCTCTCGGTACCAAACACACGGGCTTCGGCAGAGTACGCGGAAGGCTTCCCCTATAGGTACGTGAGGCGATACGTCTTGTAGAAGAGAACAGCGAGCTCACATTGCGATCCACTTTATCCCAGACCTGGACTACGAGACTGTTGTCTGCACGCTCTTTGAGCAGCTTGACGGCCTCCACAGTCTGCTTCTGCAACTGATGTTCATGAAGGGCGGCGCAAAAGGGCGAGTTACCAGTTACATCGGCGATTTGCGACTTGTACACCTTCTTTGTCGTAGCCTTTGTCGTAGTAGGCGTCGACGATGTCGGTGCTGGATCTGCGCCAGAGTAAGCAAGCCGCCTCGGGATCCCCAGCACAGCACGGTACTCACCAGTTTCCTGCTCTTCAGAGGCAATCTCCTGCCTCGAGGCGGCAGCCGCTCGTCCGCCACGCCCACGCCCACGCCCACGACCACGGGACACGGTACGAGTGTGTCCTGCGATCGCCTCTGGAGATCGGTGAGAAGGGTGCAAACACGTCAGCACTGAACCGATGGCTCAAAAGGCGCAACACACCTGGCGGGATTTGCTGCGCTACAGCTACAGCCTCGTCAGATGGAGGAATGTCCGTCGGGTTGTCGTCTGGCTTGCCCCGTGAGCGTGTCCGATACCTCTTGGAGGGTTCTGCGTTCTCTGCGGCTGCAACAGGCCCTTGGTTGCTCACGCGGGCCTTGCGCTTGCCGGGAGCCTTCTTCGGAGGCGAGGTCGGTGCATTCACTGCGTCTGCGGTGAGGTCTTTGCCACTCGTGCGGCCCTTGCGCTTAGCTTTCTGGGGTGGATCGAGTAGACCGTAGCGTCGTTGAACTGAGGCAGGGAATATGCCGGGTTCCTCACGTAGCTTACGCTCGAAGCTGACGGGATCTGACTCCTCCCATATCTGCCAGTACTCCATTTGGTTCCGAGCGGGGCGTGTGTACGCAGACGCCGCTGCGTTTCTTTCGGGTCGTAGGTTGGAATCCAGGTAATGGAGGCCTTGGGATGTAGAAGGCACTAGCGGGAGGATGTTAGGGATGGATGCACGAGCCGAACAGGGTACGCACGATGAGATACCACAGGCCGAGATGTTCAGGGTAGTTCGAGCCGTTACAGAACACTGGGATGAGGAGCGCAAGGCCGCAACCGGAGCTCGTACAAAATTGGATGTCGAGAAGGTTCCAGAGGACGCGCCAGGGCATGAAACGGGGGCGCTGAGTCGAGAGGAAGGAAGGAGGGAAGGTTACAGATGCAGGGAAGGACACGGGATGGTTGGCGGAGGGGCGCAAAGAACGGGGGTAAGAGGAGGGGAAGGGGGCGCGGTGCGGGGCCCTCGCGCAGGCGGACGGGCGGGTTTTATACAGTCCATGGGCGATGGGCAGCCTCGATCGTCTGCAAGAGGGCGTCGAAGGGTTGTCGAAGCACACACCGAGAGTAGAACGAAGATACTGTATTAGGACTACAAACTACTAAATACAGAGGGTGTGTACGCGAAGCAGCTCTGTCACAGTTTTCTAATTCCCTACGGTTTTATTCTGGTAAGCGCCCAGTAGGCGCTAGGGGTTAGGGTCATGGACTAGGGTTAGGACAGGTACGCGTCAGAACGTGGTCACGTGTTGGTCACGTGCTGGGAAAGGACTCAGAGTCATGTGAGGATCTTATCTTTATCTTATCTATGATGTAGACGCTCCGGTACAAGGGTATAGTAGGTAGCCGGACCCAGGGTCCGGGTAGTGTATTCTAGAATAGCGTAGAAGGTTCCGGACACATCCGGTACTCGGCTTTAGACTTCGCCGAGCCCGGAGTGTCTTGGCAAGTATCGCACCATCATCACGCCATCGTGCATGTGATGGGCAGTATTAGGGGTCTCGGGTAGTACCAGGGGTCCTCCCCTTCATGTATATATACCGGGCTCTGCTGGGCTTAAGTCCCCAGCATCATCTACCTCGTCTACCACCACTTCACTCTTCGCAGTCAAGTCTCACCCCACCAAAGCTACTAAGGTAAGTAGCGGGGTTTACTTTGACATTTAGATGATGCTATACCCCTTCGCGTCGACGTCAGCCTTAAGGGCTTGATCGTCGTACGCAGCGTGCTCGACGTCGTTGCCGGCGACGTCGGCACCTTTTACTACTTATAATCTTGCGTTCGCAGGTTCGTCTCTTTGATGCGCGGCTACCACCTGTAATAGGGGTAGTTCTTCATTCGTGGGGCTGGCGGCTGAGGTCCACCTGTAAAAGGGGGCTGTACGTCGTCGGCTGTGGGGTCGCATGGGCATTACTCGACGAATTATCGCGAGTGATGTTTGTGTGTAGGCAGGTTTGTAGCGCACTTCGACCTGTAATAGGCGATGTTGTGCTCAGCCTGTCCGGAGACCTAAACGACTTGGGATCTGGGGGATACGTTGGGCCACCTGACCAGGGGCTTGACATTTTGAGACCCACCGTTGGACGCGTGGCGCCAGGAGTGCGACCACGTGGGCGGGCTGTGCAATACAGCATGGGAATCTTCTTGCCGATCCACAGGCGTAAGTGGCCACGCGACGCGTGGGGTGTTGAGTCCACCGCAAGGTGACCGCATCCCCGGTACTGGATGACAAGCGGTAAGACGCTAGCATCTGGGAAGTCCGTGGAGATCGTAGCCGTAAGGCACGACAAACCATTTGCAGCGGGTGTGGAAACCCGACTGAGATCTGAAACTCCCCCATCGCGCATGTGCAGAGAGATAATGGCATGCCGTAAACGACTCTACCCACGAATGCGCGCGCATCAAGATTCGAACCGCAGCAAGAGAGGGCTGGTAACCCTCATTTTTCTGAGCACTTTTCCTCCCATAAGTCGTACCTGTAAAAGGACGCTGGTTGATTATGTTATCACACAGATGAAGTTCTACAACAAGACCATCATTGCCTGCAACGCCGCCGCCCCCTACCCCTCCCTTGCAGAGCGCATCTCGCTTCGCAAGGAGACCCAAGAAAAGGTCTACGAGGAGGTCAAGGAGAAGCTGGCCGAGATCGAGCGCCCCAAACAGCGCGAAAAGTATCTCCTCCAGCGCGAGCGTAACCGTCGCACTGTCACCCGCCCCGTCCCGAAGGCCGAGCAGGATCGCATTAACGAGGAGTTCGAGGAACGCCTCTGGGCGCTCGAACAGGCCTCCAGGCTCATCATGGAGATGAAGGCGCGCAAGCGCCTCGAGGACCGGATTTCGAATCCGGCTCCCTCACTCCTGAGTCGCCTGGGCCCCCCTCAGCACCTGTCTCAAGAAGAGGTCGAGGAGACATACGGGAACGACGGCAACATGCAAGGCAAGGTCCCGAAAGAAGCAGGTCGTATGCAGAAGTCGCACATCATCGATCGAACTAAAGAGATGATGAATTTGTTCAACGCGGTAAACCTTCGCTTGGTACCGCTCAGTGACCACCTCGTCGACATTGACAAGGTCGACAAGGAGCTAGGCGACGAAGTCTCGAAGTTGCTCGTCGACTTCGAAGACTTATACGACCACTTCGACGAGAACAAGGGGAGAAAGAAGTTGAAGGGAAAGCATTACAGGTGGATTACGAGGGATTTAAAGAAAATCAAATATGTATCCTTCGAAAACTTTAGTACTCGATATGTAGAGATCGCAAGGGAGCTCGTCGCTCTCAATATCTCATTTGAATACTAAGTCCACCTGTAACCCGATGCAATAAAAACTCCACCTGACACTGAACTTCTGTGTGATACATAAGAGTTTTCCTTACTTTCCAACTGTAAAAGTGGAAGGAGTTTGTACTAACATACCTTTTGACTAAGAAACAATGGCTGACGCTGATCAAATCGCTCAAATCAACTGGACCGACATCAACTTGTCCTCGGATAATATCCAGCTCTCTCACGAGACCACGGTTCAGGCCATCTCCTCGGTCGCAACACCAGGAGAAATATCGGAGAACCAAAGGATCTTCATTCAAGAATCGATCTACGCGGGGGTTGTTGAAGCCTCCCGTCAGAACGAGGCCCACGTGAGGCACCTATTTGATGGGTTCCTCAATATTTTTAACGGGGCCATGACGACGATTCTGGAGAGAGTGGACGAAGTCCGCAGTGAGCTGGTCGAAACCCAGAAAATCACCTATGTCCAGGAAACCGCGCTGGACAGCGTCAAGGCGGTCGCAGACAATGCGATCAAACAGTTGAACGCCCTCCCAGCCGGTATCGGTTCTGGAGGTGGCGCACCTGCTCGCCCCAAATCTGCCCAACCGCCGCTCTTCTCAGGCGAGAAGAATACGACGAAGTTCGAGGAATGGAAAAATCTGGTCGAACTTTGGAACAGCACCCAGGGCATCACGACGGACAAACAGCGCATAGTCAATGCGTTGTCCCTGTTGCGCGAACCAGCCCTGAAGCTGATGCAACCACTGTTGGACAAGAACGCCAGGGGCGAGGACATGGGCTCGGTTGACAGTTTCTGGGCTAGTCTCCAGACGGTATACGGTCAAAAGGATGTTACGCGCACGGCAACGAAGGACCTTGAGAAGCTACTCAACGACAAGTCGGCTCTCCAGAAGGACATCATCGACTACTCGGTTCGCTTCAAGGTACTCCTCGACAACAGCAGCAAGCCATTTACGGATGCACATATGATTAATAAGCTGTACGACAATGTCGAGGAGAAGCTGGGCATCTTCGTGCTGGGTCGCGGTCGCTCGAGTTGGCCCACAACTGCGTCGGAATTCATGACGTATCTCGTTGAGGCATACAAGGAGCTCTACCCTGACCGCGCAGTGACACACATCTTCAGCAAAGGAAACTCACACGGCTCGGGTTCTACACCAGACCCGAACGCTATGGACATCAGCGCGGCTCAAACAGGCAAGGGCAAAGGCAAGGGGAAACAACAGGCGAATTCACAGGAAGCCAAGAAGGTTTCAACTCCCTGCGCCATTTGCACTGAGCTGAAGAAGTTCGCGCGTGCTAAAACGCACGTCACTTCGGACTGCTTCTCGCTCAAGGACCAGAAGCTGCAACAGTCCTCCGGTAACAACAACAATGACAAGGCCTCCTCCTCGAGCGGGGGGAGTAACAATCAAGGAAAAGGCAAGAACGCAGCGACAATCGCCACCAAGAAAAACTCCTTCAATCAAGCGAAGGCCAGGATGGCCGAATTGGAGAAGGAGATCGCGGGACTCGAGGCCGATGACGAAGTTGTCATCAATGCGGCCCATATCCACGAATGGACGGAGGAGGACGAGAAGGAGTTGAAACAGACTCCCCCCAGGAACCCGTTGATGAGCGGGAAGCTAGGCGTGCACGTATGAGGGCCCGAGCTGCTAAATACGCGAAATCGTCTGACCGGAAAGTGGATTTTCTCAACGACCTGTAGTGGATCCCTGCGTCCTACAGGTTAATAACGCTGATCATGTACCCACGGCCGAGTCTACACTGGATGTAGATAGAGTAATTGACATTGATGTATTGAACGTCTCGCGTAATAAATCATTATCGTTCAAACTTCCTATTACTCTGTGGGTGTATGGTAAAAAAGCGCAGGCAGAAGCCCTGGTTGATTCAGGTGCCACGACGAGTTTCATCAATCACAGCTTCGTCGAAAAGAACAATCTGGTAACTATTAAGTTGGCAAATCCGTATGAAGTAAAAAATGCGGATGGAACAATCAATAAAGCAGGACGAATCACTCACACCCTGCGAGCCTACTTGGAAATTGGAACTCACAAACACACCCAGTACTTGCTCGTGACGGATTTGCACGACAAAGACATGTATATAGGGTACAAGTTCCTACACCGGCATAACCCAGAAATCGACTGGGCAAAAGGCAATTGGGAGTTCACCAGATGTCCTGAATCATGCAAAGTCTCCAGCATGGCACAGAAAGTCCAAGCCCTCGACATCGAAATCGGCAATAACGAGGAGCTGGCAGAGCTCGAACCAGAGCAACCTTGGGAATCCTCACTGGACGATATTGGAGAAGAGGATATTCCCCACCACATCAACTGGGTTGATTTCAGTAACCCAGAGGAACGAACGCAAGCCGAGGCTGTCGCTGACATCCTGGAAAAGGATGATGACGATACAGTTGACACCTCGCAATGGAAATCACAGGTACCGAGTTGGGTCCACAAATTCGAAAGTGTATTCAGTAAAACCAAGTCTGAACGCATGCCCATCCACAAGCCATGGGACCATGCCATCGAATTTGAGGAAGGAGCTAAATTGCCCCCAATCGGAAAGGTGTACCCACTAGACCAGAGACAACGCTCGTCTTTCGACGAGTGGATTCGTGAGGAACGCCGAAAAGGCTACATTGAAGAGTCGAAGTCACCCATCGCTGCGTCATTCTTTTTTGTAAAGAAAGCAGATGGTGGTTTGCGACCTTGCATGGATTACCGCCCCCTGAATGGCATTACGAAGAAGAACCGTTATCCTATCCCTCGCATCGCTGATTTAATCGACGCACTATCCCAGGCATCGATATTCACAAAAATCGACCTTCGATGGGGATATAACAATGTCCGCATCAAGGAAGGTGACGAGTGGAAAACGGCTTTCGTAACCAAGGACGGTTTATTCCAGGCCAAAGTTATGTACTTTGGATTCGCAAACGCACCGGCAACATTCCAGAATATGATGAACAACATTTTCGAAGACCTTATCCGTCAAGGAAAGGTTATGGTCTACCTCGACGATATCCTCATCTTCGGCAATGACCGCGAGGAACATCGAAAGATCGTACACGAAGTGTTGCAGCGACTGGAAGACAACGACCTCTTCGCAAAGGCAGAAAAGTGTCTATTCAAGAAGGATAAGCTCGCCTATCTCGGCATGATTATATCCAAGAATCATGTAGAAATGGACCCTGCTAAAGTCACAGGCGTAACGGAGTGGCCCGTACCGACCAAGGTCAAGCACGTTCAGGCATTCCTTGGATTCGCGAATTTCTATCGCAGGTTTATTAAAGACTTTGCGAAGATCACGAAGCCACTCACAGTACTCACCAAAAAGGATCAACCATGGGAATGGGGTTCTGACCAGCAGAAGGCGTTTGACGACCTGAAAAAGGCGTTCACTTCTGCACCAATTCTACGAATTCCGGACGACGTTAATCCGTTCAGGCTCTCTACCGACGCGAGTGACTTCGCGATCGGCTCGGTTTTGTCACAACTCGACCCAAACGATAAGCTTTACCATCCGGTAGCCTTCCACTCCAAGTCACTCAATGTTCACGAAAGGAACTATGAGATATACGACAAGGAGATGTTGGCCATAATCCGCGGGTTAGAAGAGTATAGGCACTATCTAGAGGGACATCCGGAGAAATTCGAGATATGGTCCGACCACCAGAACCTGACTTATTTCAAGCAGGCCCAGAAATTGTCTCGCCGTCAAGCTCGTTGGGCTTTATACCTAACAAGATTCCATTTCACACTACACCACAAGCCGGGTAAAACAATGGAAGCTGAAGACCCTCTGTCCAGAAGACCAGATCATGAAGAGGGAGTAGAACTCGATAATCGCGACCATATTCTTCTGAAGCCAGAATTTTTTGCCAATCTGCTCGAAGTCTGCGCGATCGACGCCTCCCATGACACTCCAGTAAACGATGATTTACTGCTCCAAGAGGTTAAGAAGGCTCTGTTATTCGACGAAGTCACCAAGAACTATCAATCGTTACTCAAATCAGGACCACGCGAGTTCAAGAAACCGTTAGAGGAATGGAACTTTGAGAATGGATTGCTACTCTTCCGGGGACATATCTACATACCGAAGGATGAGAATGAGGACTTACGACGACGAGTAGTCCAAATGCACCACGACCACCCATCAGCCGGACATCCAGGCAGATGGAAGACCTACGAACTTGTCTCCCGAAACTATTGGTGGCCGGGAATGTCTGTCTTCGTCAAGAAGTACGTCACGGGCTGCGACATGTGTCAGCGAATGAAGAATCGCACACAGCAGACCTACGGACAACTTATGCCCAACAAGGTACCTAACGGGCCTTGGGAAGTTATTACCATCGACTTGATTACTCAGTTGATGCCGTCAAGAGGAAAGGATGCCATTCTAGTCGTTGTATGCCGACTCACCAAGAGAGCACGTTTCTTCGCGATAACGAACAAATTCTCTGCTAAAGACCTTGCAAAGATCCTGATGGATAGAATTTACCCTATCCACGGACTACCTTTGCAGATAATCTCAGACAGAGGAACTCAATTCGCGGCAGAACTCTTTCAAGAATAGTGTAAGCTACTCGGTATCGAGTCAGCGATGTCTACGGCATACCACCCTCAGACAGACGGTCAAACAGAACGAGTAAATCAAGTTCTAGAACAGTACCTACGCTGCTTCGCTGATAATGTCAATCACGAAGACTGGGTCGATTATCTGCCCATCGCAGAATTCGCCTACAACAATGCAGCACACAAAAGTACAAAGGACACACCGTTCTTTCTAGAATATGGTAGACACCCATGGGCAGGACCAACTCTCGACAAGCAAGCCAAAAGCAAAGACTTGAACGAGATATTCAGACTTAGACAAGACGCCCAAGACAAGGCCAAAGCAGCCCTACAACTAGCAGCGGACCGTATGAAGTGGTACTACGACCAGAACAAGCAAGAAGTGCCGTTTAAAGTCGGCGACAAAGTCCTGCTGAATTCAAAGGATTACCAAACCACTCAACGCACGCTGACACCGAGGTACCTAGGACCGTTCGAAATCATCGAGCAACTGTCCAAAGTAACCTTCAAGGTGAAACTGCCTCCACAATACAGGGCATATCACCCGGTGTTCCACGCTAGTAAATTAATTTCCTATTCTACACCCTCCATCATCGGCCAACGAGCTGCACCACCAGAGCCAGAAGTTCACGACGGAGAGCTCGAGTACGAGGTCGAGAAAATTCTCAACCATAAGACTACCGAGCGTGTCAGAAAACGAAACTGGTACATGGTTCGATGGAAGGGTTATGGGCCAGAAGAAGACAAATGGGAACCAGAGAGTAATCTGGAAGGTGCCAAAGAGAAGATCGCGGAATTTTGGCGCGTTCGGAACGAAGAAGCACCTATGGAAACAGACGGTTTAGAACTCGACGAAGAAGAAACCCTTCAGATCATTCTAGATGGTGGAAAACCACCATCCAAGAGCACCACCGAGGCAGCAGGATGGGACCTGTATGCAGCAGAAGATGCAACAATTCCAGCAGGAGACCGCAAACTCATCAGCACTGGCATTCACATTCGAGTTCCAACTGGAACCTATGGACGAATTGCACCACGATCAGGACTTGCACTCAAAGGCATTCATGTTGGCGCAGGCGTTATCGACCGGGACTACACGGGCATCATCAAAATACTACTCCTTAACACAAGCGACAGTGACTTCACAATCACGACTGGAGATAGGGCGGCTCAATTGATCCTGGAAAAAATTGCCGATGCCAACATAGAAGTTGTCGAAACGCTACAGTCAACTGATCGTGGTTCAGGCGGGTTTGGATCCACTGGAAAATAAAAGTCTTCTCTCGGGAGTTCGAATCTGAAGAGGGGGTACTGTCACAGTTTTCTAATTCCCTACGGTTTTATTCTGGTAAGCGCCCAGTAGGCGCTAGGGGTTAGGGTCATGGACTAGGGTTAGGACAGGTACGCGTCAGAACGTGGTCACGTGTTGGTCACGTGCTGGGAAAGGACTCAGAGTCATGTGAGGATCTTATCTTTATCTTATCTATGATGTAGACGCTCCGGTACAAGGGTATAGTAGGTAGCCGGACCCAGGGTCCGGGTAGTGTATTCTAGAATAGCGTAGAAGGTTCCGGACACATCCGGTACTCGGCTTTAGACTTCGCCGAGCCCGGAGTGTCTTGGCAAGTATCGCACCATCATCACGCCATCGTGCATGTGATGGGCAGTATTAGGGGTCTCGGGTAGTACCAGGGGTCCTCCCCTTCATGTATATATACCGGGCTCTGCTGGGCTTAAGTCCCCAGCATCATCTACCTCGTCTACCACCACTTCACTCTTCGCAGTCAAGTCTCACCCCACCAAAGCTACTAAGGTAAGTAGCGGGGTTTACTTTGACAAGCTCCACCAAGGCGTCGAAGACGCCACCATCTTGACCGTCGATCTGTGATCGATGGCGGGCGCAGGGGGCGGGGGTGGCGGGGCTTGTTCGCTCCGGGCGTCTAACATCACGTGAATCAAGCGCTGGAACGCGGATCGGGGCGGTTCGCAGAGCGGCACGCGGACCGAGCCGGTGCAGTCTATATCCTGGTCTTTCTGGCGTTTCTTACTCGTCGTCTTATTCTCTTCCCGCTTCCGCTCTCCTCTTCGTCCTTATATATTGTCTTGTGCTTTCAAACCCGTACACATCCTCATGACGTGCTCTCTCATGTGATGCCCCGCATGCTCTTCGATTTATATTGCCATGCTCCGTCGCAACAAATTCTCAGTTTTGCCTCCGTTCGAGCTCAACGCCGCGTCCCTTTGCCTCCATCCGAGCTCGACGTCTCCGGGTCTGTTTGCATCCGTCGGAGCTCGACCTCTGTCGGAGCTCGACGTTCCCGTGTTCCTTTGCCTCCTTTCAAGCAGAACATGTTCGTCTGCATCCGTCGGAGCTCGACGTCCCCGTGTCCTCTCACTTCATCAGTCCTCGCGATTGGGTACGTATTTTTTCTTATTCTTGACCGCTTTTCCTGTCTGCGCACTTATTCCATGGCTACTTCCATCCCCCAGTCGTGTATCGTGTTCGGCAACTTCGCCGTCGCCAGCGGTCGTCGCACTCAGACTGGCTCGGCGTGGTATAATCACTACCATACTTCTCTCCAGACGACAACCGAAGGCACCGCCTTGCAGGCTCAACTTCGTGTCTACAGCGGTGACAAGAGTGACCAGCCGCTTGCAGATGACACCGTCGTTTTCATCGTTGCACGCGCCTACCTTCCTCTGCGCAATAACGGTCCTGCTTTACTTGATCACGTACAACGCAACAAACATTGGACGTCCAAACTGCTTTAATGAACACTACCCGTCTGGCACCATGGACAGTGCTCGAATGCATGTCCTTCTCCGCACCGCAGCCCTCGAACACGTCTGCCGTATCCAACCTGTGCGACCCTCTCAAGGTGAACGTTTCTACATTCGCTCGCTACTGCAACGTCGACCGACGCGAAGCTTCCTTGACTTACTCACTGTTGATGGCATCCAGCTTCCCTCCTTTCAACATGCCGCATCTGCGCTTGGCCTGTTCGCGGAAGTGAACGAAGGCGAGCTTGCAATGCGAGAGGCCATCGATTTGTTGAGCACACCGCATCAGCTATGTGTTCTCTTTGCTCATTTACTGGTCAATGATTGCATCGCAACCCCTGCGACACTCTGGGACGGCATCGTCGACTTCCTTGCCTGTGACTTCGTCATTGTCCACAATGGTCACACTGCTCTCGGTGTTAATCATGCTCTTCAACAGATATCCCTCCTGCTAGAAGAGCATGGGAAAACTCTATCTGACTACGGCCTCCCCGAACCCATCACCTATGCTGCCGAAGTTGAGCATGAACTACAGAGATGGTATCCGTCTCTCGACACTATTGCCTCTCATGCCTCGACCTCCCTGTCGTTGCTGAACACTCAACAGCGTGCAATCTTTGACATCGTCACCACTGCTGTCGCAAACGACACGTCTCTGCTCACCTTCGTCGATGGCAAGGCCGGTCGAGGAAAGCAGAGAGTACAGAGCATAGAATGCTCCGTGCGGGAGCCGTGCACCGCGCCGCACCGGGGGCCGATCCTGGTCCCCCGCCCGCTCCTGACGCAGCCCGACGCCCGCCGTCGGGTCGATCACCACCTTCTGTGGCGTCACTTCCATTTCGAAGTATGCCCAAAGCGGGAGGAGGGCCAGCCTCCCTCCCGGTCCTGTGTCAATCAACCCCGCCGACGCGGGCTTCCGCGTCGCCCTCTCCTCGTCGCCCTCTCCCCACTGCCATCGGCCCTGCGCGGTCCACGCATTGGTGTCTCGGAGGGCCCACCTTGCAGTGGCGCGGCAGATTTGCTCGGGAGCTTCCCGAGTGCCATTACCAGCACCGTACAACGTGCCGCGGGGTGTGTCACGGTGCTTTGGGCCGCCGGTGGTGATCGTGTGCCTCGTTTGGTGGTTACCACGCCCACTTCTCTTCGGTTCCGATCAAGAGAAGACTTCCGCTTACGGCTTGAGTCGACCCCTATGTCGGACCGGCGCAGGAGCGGCTCGACGCGGCGCGGACCCGCAACGGAGCATTCCAATCCCTGGACGTTCTCGAGGAAAGACCTTTCTCGTCAACACAATCTGCGACTTTCTTCGTGCTCAACAGCATGTTGTTCTCACAACTGCCACATCTGCCTACGCAGCTCAATTGTATCCGGGAGGACGCACAACACACTCCACGTTCAAGGTGCTCTTCTACAGTCTGACCCTGCTTCTAAGTCATTCGACGCTCATCGCCCTTTATTAGGTACCTGTTAACAACAACAACAAGTTTCTCAAATCTCCGATCAGTGCACACTCCTCCCGTGCAGAGCTTCTTCGTCACGCAAAGCTTATCATTTGGGACGAAGCACCAATGGCAAACAAGGCGGTTCTCGCATGCGTCGACGCTACGCTGCGCGACGTTTGTGAAAACCAACATCTGCCTTTCGGTGGCAAGGTTGTCATCCTTCTCGGTGACTTCCGCCAGACCGCCCCCGTTATAAGAGGTGGTCGAAAGGCTGACATCATTCAGGCGTCCATCAAAACTTCTTCTCTCTGGCCTCTTTTTACTGTCTTTCAACTCACTCTTCCCATACGAAACGCACAGGACCCCCAGTTCGCAGCGTTTGTCGACGACATTGGTGACGGTGCGGGGCCTGAGGTCTCTTTACATCACCTCGACCACGCATCTTCCAGCCATGATCTCATCGACTTCGTCTTCCCCCTCTCGCTACTTCGGGATCCTGCGGCATGTTCAAGACGTGCCATTCTCGCACCCACCAACCGTCAGGTCGATACGTACAACGACGTGATTGTGCTGAACGTTTATGGTGATTCTCGCACATATCTCGCTGCAGACTCTCTGAAAGAGGCCGACGACGCCAACGTTGACTCCCCAGCTGAAGCAACCGGTCTTC
The DNA here is from genome assembly GCA_001910725.1 of Phanerodontia chrysosporium. Lineage (NCBI taxonomy): Eukaryota > Fungi > Basidiomycota > Agaricomycetes > Polyporales > Phanerochaetaceae > Phanerodontia > Phanerodontia chrysosporium. The sequence goes on from MJGA01000042.1 coordinate 80,244, forward strand.
TCGACTACGCCGCGCGGCACACACCCCCTGGTCTTCCCCCACACGCACTGTCTGTCAAAACAAACGCTGTTTACTGCCTTCTTCGCAACTTCTCCATTGACCGCGGCTTAGTCAAGAACGTCCGTGTCGTTGTCACCGCTATCGGAGATCGTCTTATCACCGTTAGGATCCTACGCCAGAGCTCGTCACATCTCGCTGACACCGAGAGTCATGAAGAGTTCCTCATCCCACGCATCACATTTACGCACGAGCTACATTCAGGATATACTCTGCTTCATCAACAGTACCCACTCACCCTCACGTACTCAACTACATTTCACAGCTGCCAAGGCCTCACGCTCGACCGCGTTGGCATCAATCTCACACAGCCTGTGTTCTCCCACGGCCAGCTGTACACCGCGCTCTCGCGGATCCGCCACCGTTCTCATGCGAAGCTCCTCCTTCCACAGGTAGACAGTAACGTGACAACAAATGTAACTTACTCAGAACTTCTCGTGTAATATACCCTCTTCTCTACGCCTCAAACACGGAGCGAAGCGAAGTGACCACTTGTTTCATATATCTACACTGCCCTTAAGCCCGACTCCTCACTATACGCTTGCTCCACTGCTGCGCGAGGGCCATAGCTTCATGCAGACACCGGAAGTACCTGAGAGGACCCCGGATACCTCACACCGTAGCCCTACTGTGATTTGTGAGCACATCCCATGGTGGGTCGCTCACCCTCTATCAGGACACCCGCGCATCGTATTGCACCTGGTCTTCCGTTCTCGTTGCATTTGCTTATAGATTTCCCACTTATGGCGCCTCCACACTGGCGACCGTCGCGTTCCCGCACCGACACCCGCCCCTGTTGCCGCATTGGGCCAACCCACGGGCGCGGGGGCACGATCAGTAGTCGGGCGCCCAGCTTCTATTTATGGTTACATGCAGCCCCTATCTAGGACCAGACCCGGACCCGGATCGGACCGGACCGGCGCAACTCAGGATCTTGCCATTTCCTGGACGTTCTCGCTGAAGCAACACAATACGAAAATCCGCGCCAGAAGTGCTCGTATCCACGTGTCTTGTTTCATCGCGTGATGCTTCTGTACTGACGTTCTCCCAGGAATATCAAATGCGGCGCGTGCGCTGCAGAGCGTCGACGAGCTACGGCCCACTCTTGTGCGCCCAGACGAGGATCATCATCGCAGGGATTAGGAGCTGCTGCTGAGACTCTGTCCAGATAATGTGCCCTCGCTGGCGTGTAGATTCTGGGCACATACAGGATTTGCGTGCACATATAAAACGGTGAGCACGATAGCTGCTAATGCTCATTCTTATTCCTCACCGCTTCTCTCTACCTTCTTAATTCTTCACTTTCCGCTGCTGGCTGGCGTTGTCCATTCTGTTTTATCTTTTGAACCGTTCTTTTGCCAACCATGCGCTTTACCCTCATTCATATTTTGTTCCTTCTGCTCTTCTCTAGTCTCTCTCACGCAGCGCCAGTGACATTTGACGAGGTGAGTACCGCCCATCCACGTCTCACTTATCGTTTCGTAACACTCATTCGGTCCTCTAGAATTTCGGCCGGTCGAGAAACGTCTCCGATGGGGTGCGTAAGTACTAGGCCTACACTAGATTGTGGATGAGCTCACAAGAATGCCTAGCTGGTGACACTCAACCGCCGTTCTGGCACCCCTGTTTGTGGGATCGATTCGCGACTCAACGTCCGAGATCTCTGCAAGGAGAACAATTTGCAGTACACGTGGGACAAGGACAAGAAAGTTCTCACAGCTGTCAGTACTGTTTCAAAAGTGCGACTACTGTGCTGATAGCGCATCCTACAGGTCACGAGAACTGGTGAACCTTTAAGAAGGAGATGCTCCAGCCATTGTTCGATGCCATAAACGGCAAGACTAACACAGTCTTCCTGCCAAAGGTGATCAACGGAGTGGTACGGAGACAGAGATATTCATATCCTTTTGCGGCCCTGATGCATGCTCCATGATAGAAAAAGAACGTTGTAACAGCATTCCTCTACGACCGTGATCATCCTGCGGCATCGCCTGAGGTAAACGCAGTTCACGCATACTATCAGAACAATGTAGTTCAGGACAGTACCCAGGCCCTCGCTGCAGAGCTCGACAAGCTGTCACACGAGATGATCATGCAGCGCGCCGCACAGTCATCCTTCGTCACAGCCGCACTCACAAAGCTGAGCGACTCGACCACGAAGAGCCGCCCGACGAGCTCGCGCGCAGCCGCAAAAAAGCGTATGAATGATGCAGTGACGGTGAGGATCCTTCATACGCCACTCGTGAGCCCTCTTCGATGCTAAGCCGAGAGTGGTGCAGGCCTGGACCAATGCAAATGCCGCCACCGTCGCCGGACGATGGAATGACTTCTTAAACTGGGTCTGAGGTTCAGGCGGAGGTAGACGCAGGTCAGTATTCTGTCAGCTGGAAGCGATAACACTATCTGCTGCAACGCAAGGTCCGATCATCGTTATGGTATGGGTTTTAGAGTGCGGAGACATCCCTGCAGCCGCTATCAGTGGTCGCTCGAATGAATTCTGGGGGATGATTGGTAAAGCTGGAGACTGAGGAATGTTCGGACGCCGCTGGAAGGTCCAGCGACCGCTCGGCCGCGACTAGGGAAGCGAGTTGCCCAATGACTCACAAACCTCGGTTGTCCCGTGAGTGTACCGTTAGCATCGAGCTAGGAGTGAAGTCGCCCGCGAAACCACGACGTGAACAGCTTGAGGAGTAGTACAACCCTTCGAGTCGAGCCACGCTCGCCGTATCAATGAATTGACACGTCAGCTCTTGCACAGGCCTTTGCACCCTTATGCATAATATTCTTCACGCTCAGTCGCATAGCGAGGTGAAACATCATTATATATCATGTGTGGGATTCGTCTTGTGACCACCGTCTCTACTGAGGCCAAGCCCAAGACTATCCCAAGTGTTCACCTAGAGGCCCATCTCGTCAGAGTCGTGCACGTTGTGGCGACGGTCCGGGTAGCCGAAGTGGCTCACCGGCTGCGTCCTACGCTCCGCACTTACCTCGTCGTGGAGCGTCCGAATGGCGGTAAGATATCTGCGCACGGTCGACGACGTATTAGCCAGGTCGTGTACGCATCTCGGACGCGCACTCACCGAGCTACTGCCCACAGACAGGGTTGGGCTGCCCGGTGCACGGAACAATGGGCGCGGCGAGGGCGACCTTTACGACCGCGACTACGACGACGAGGGCTGCGAGCTTCAGATTCATGGCTTGCGAGGTGAGTGTGGGTCCTCTTCGGAAGCTGCTCCCACCTTTATATACGGTGCTTGTCTGGCGGCCCCTGTGTCACCGGAAGAAGGCTCATAACTCGGCATGGTGGCACCGCTTTGTCAACAAGGCCTCTATCTCTGGAACAACATTGATTCAGTAAACTTCCACGCTAGTCTGTTGCAGACGTTATAAGAGGTTGACATTCCTACATGTTCTATCTCTATCGAAGGGCTGATGGTAAAGGTCAGATTCCTTCCGCACCATGTGTTGCATGGGAGTGAACGGTCTAAGGTTTCAGTTGCCCGGTTCAATCTTTCACGTCGTGCGACGTGCAATCGATTAAGCTGCCCTGCGGATTAATCCCTACCGGCGCCTTTACAGGGCAACAATCCTGCTTGTAAAATACAAATAAGTATTTCCCCAAGTGTGATTCGAACCTGCCTGCCGAGTGCCCACATCCAAAAATACAACACCAGCACATGTATACCACTACACAACAGGACCGATATATGATGGAGAGTTAACAGATATATATATACCATTTCACTACTTCGGTAAGCAGCTTAATCTGCCGCGCAGCTTAAGCCGGTCTCGGGCGCTTAGTGCAGTCAGAGCGCTCACCAAGACCCATGACACCCCTGTGCGCCTTGGGAACTGCCTCCCACACACTCGCCATCGCAACTGCGCGTGCAGCGGTGTAAATATATGTCATTTAAGCAGTACTTAATGTATAGACTTGCCTTCCGTCCTAGAAGGTGTCCTGCAAGGGTAGAGGACAGTAGCCAATGGCAGGGGTAAGTCCTCCATTAGTCGTGGCGCCTTAGTGGGCGGCGACTTTGGCTGTAAAATAGGCGGCGGTCGACGGTGTTTTTGCTATATGTATATGTACAGTTATTTATTTAGCAAGTGTTGCTGGTGTAGTGGTTAATGTTGGTAGTTTCACTCACAAGGTTGCGGGTTCCAATCCTGCCCGGTGTGTTCTATTTTGCATGGTTTATCTGCCCAAAGTTCTTCGCTCTGATTGGTCGATGCTTTAGGCGCCCCAACATCGGTCAGCTTAATCGCTTGCACGTCGTACGACGTGAAAGATTGAACCGCTGAACTGAATTGGCTCGAACGGTGTCTCCTCGATCTTGCCACGCGAAAGGGATGCAAACACGCAATTGGTAGGATCCATGACGTTCGTCAAAGATACCCCGCGTCGAACCAGCTGACCTATGAGCTGCTGCCACAGACCGCTCGATGTCGCAACATGTCTATGCCAGCCAGACCCGCGATCATATCATGATGGTGTCTGTCGAACGTGCGCACGTGGCAGCATTGTGAGTGCGATAAGCGTGGGTATACGTCGCGCAAAGTGACATCCGTTGGGCAACAAATAGTCAATCAACATCAGAGACGAACATATTGACAGTCAACGGGTGAGCTTACCTTCCCACCGGGTGCTATGTCTCGAGAAGCCACTAATAAACCATGTTCAGTGCGGCGTAACATAGGGTTGAGATGTAATCATTGCAAACTTACAGGCGAGCATGAAACATACACTTGGGCACGTTATAGTGTCGCGCTAGGAGTATCGCATGGTGCGCACGCAAGCGGAACAGTTCCCGTCGGCTTCTCCGAGCCGAGAAGCGCGAGACGGAAGAGCAAGCGAACCGCAGGTGCGACCGCGGCATGGGCACAACTGAGGAAGAGCAAAAAGAGGACCAGAGGAGCGAGCCTCATGGCTAGGTTCCTGCTTTAGATTCACAGCTACATCTTCCGCACTATCAGACTGTGAGCCGCAGATGATCGGTCTACTTTGGCCGCCCTTCACACGGAACCTGGAGGCTTGATATGACCTGTCGATGGTACAGTGTTAGCATGCACAGCTACGCGGTCATTGCTGTCTCAGTATGTTGACAGTATGCCACTCTTATCGGTCTTGTGCTGCCACATCATTTGTCGAGACGCGAGGCTACTGTCGAAGTGACGCGCGGACTCGCGCCGGACTCGCGGCGGATTCGCGCAAGCGCCGACGTACGTCCGCCGTGTGGCGCGGAAGCAAAACGCCTTCGGGCGATCGTGGAGCTCCCATCCCTGGTAATTTCTATATAGTTTTAGCTTAGCTAATCGTCCCCACTCCATTATATACATCCCATAGTCCCCTCTCGACACTCAGAGACTTGTTTTACTCTGAGTGTGCGTTCCCCTTGCCTCTGCGGACTCCAGTCAAGTAGACTAATGCATGTATTAGTTTATCGGACTGAGCGTCCGCCTACAGGTACATTAACAGAGACTTGTTTTACTCTGAGTTTTATCAGACTGAGCGTCCGCCTACAGGCCCTGCGCACCCGACCGAGCCTCTCGGTCGCCCCGTACCAGAAGCGCCGCTTCCCGCGCACTTCTGATAGCTACCATGGATTGAAATCGCATTTCGAGGAAGTATTATCTCATAGCTGCTCGGACAGACGAGGGAATTGTTTGGCTAGATACTGCAGGCATTAATGTGATGCTTTAGCATGGTGCCGTGAGACATACGACTTAGTAGAATACGGGCCTGCGAATTTGCTGTGTTCCGGCTGGGACGTCACTGCCTCTGTCAAGGTACAATCAGAGACTAAGCCTTGAAGGAAAAGGCCGTAATACTACGCACCTTTGGTAACTACCGCACAGGGCCCGGGGACGGGCAGGTGATGCATGCTGGCGGAATTGTCCCAGTCGGTTTATCGAAGAACGCTTGACACGCAAGCGGGCAGACGACCGTTGCGACAGTGACATTCGGCGCTGCCAAGAAGCACACCAAGGGCGGGAAGAGCGAACTTCATGATGGTAGCTTGGTGCGGCTCTGGACGGTTGCGTGGACTGCTTATAAGGTTGTCATCCCTTGCGGCGGAGGCCGGTAAAATTTGGCCGTGGTGTACACAGTATCGCATCAATGCGTGCCTTGTATTGATCAAAATCCGCGTATGTACGATAGTTGTATGATCGAATATACCTCACTGGGGCATTTTTTCCCATGTGATCAGTGACATCCCGCCAGTCTGACTGGAGTTGACATACCATGCTCGGGCCAATGCGCCTGTCAGAGGCCTCAGTTATACCGTCATCATATGACAGATATGATACGGTGTTGCGGCCTGACAGGCGTATCTCAAGATCCGCTGAACGTCTGTAAAAGACCCGCGTACTATCCACGCTGGACACGACTTGGCTGGCAGTCCACAGAGTTCATTCGTGAGATCTCTTCAAAATTCAGACCTCGGTACAATCGTCTGTCGAATGTGAAACGACGTCAGCGACATAGCCGTTCAACCCAGGTTGGACTATGTTTAGCACGCACCAGCCTGCGCGAGCTCCCGTTGGCGCCGCTGGTGGTTTTAGGACAGCCAGGGATACGAACGCGGGAGCTTGTGTTTTCGGAACGCAAGCCCTCTCGTGGACGCTTGTAAAATCCAACCTGCAAAAGCCGGGATCATGCCGGACGCCACAAGCCTGATCCCATTCCCATTCCCAGCACACCTGCGCCTCCTCCGTCCGAACGTCGATGTCCATCGCTCCAATATCCCCGTCTGCTCTGCATGCGACTTGAACAACTTGAACTGCTTCAAAATTTTATTTTTAATAAAGACATAGAAATTTGGCCAATCTCTGTAGGAAACTCAGTCTCGAACGCTACCAGTGGGTCAACGGCCGAGGGGGACAAGAACCTCCGACGTTCAGAACGTACATTAGAAGACTTATTGTTTAAAGATTTAACGCGTTACTCAATAACGCCTCTAAAGTGGTAGCAAACCCTCATCATCAAGTCGCAAAGTCGCTCCCATCGTCTTCAACACCAAAACACCAACGGAATACAGCCCTCTTCCTTTTCTTTCGGGATACGCACTGATTCTGAATCTCGAAGATAATGCCCAAGCTTGGCAGACTCGTGTGAAGGTTGAGCGTGACGTTCCGTCTCGCCCTCGCGAGTATACTTCCGGGGTATCCTCGGAACACACGCCAACCGCCACGCGCGTTGGTAGACGCCTGAGTCCCCCTGCTTGCCCCTATCCACCTCGCTCGCGCAGCAGCCTTCTCCATAGTCTACCTCAATCTCAGCCATACTTCCAGTATTCGTGACTCACACTACAAGCATGGACAGACAGTTCTCTTCTCGCAGTAAGGTTGCCCTTGGTTTCTGGACTGCGAGGCGACATGCGTGAAGGCTCGACGTAGAACGGCTGCGAGGCGACGACCGGCACTTTTGACGTTGGAAAGGCGTGGTATTAATGTGATTAAGAGGCTCCCATCTCGCTGCGTACCGGTTTCTAAGGAGGCGTGCGATGATGCGAGAGCGGATGGCTGAGCCGTCGCAGGTGCGTCTGATCCACCGTGCCCGTTCTACGCCAGACGTGCTAACAAACCTATTGCCAGAATTTGATACCGTTTAGAGGTGTGTGAGCTGCTCATTTGCCGGGGCCATGCCATGCCGAACGACTGACTGCATGTTGAAGTACAATAACCTGACGTGTCTTCCCACCCCTCATGCCACCCTACACACGTCTGGTACGCGCACAGTCGGCTGCGAAAATGGGGGAGTCTTATGCGGCGGAGCGCGATTGGGAGATCAGTGTGTACGCGCGATTCATGAGTCTATGCTTCGGGAGCTAAATTGACGGTTCGCACAGAGCGTTGCATTTGGAGGTAGCGCCCCACTGGGACCATTCCTCATGTCTGTCTTGTCGCTGGCACTAGAATTCATTCATTACTATCTCCGCAACACATACAACCTGCGCTTTCTTTGAGATACGCCGCGCGAAACCCCCCTACTCTACTTCCTTCAAGCACTCGCCGAACGATGTTGAATATTCTGGATGTCTTCCCCAGGGACCAGCTTCTCGTACCTGACGACGGAGAAGTGTATGAAGAGGCTATTCGACGCTGGTCAGAGAACGCAGAAAGACGAGCCAAGATTGTCGTCTTGCCGAAGTCGTCTCGAGACGTCTCCAAAGCGGTACGCGCGTAGTCAACGCTCCGCACAGTCTCCTGACGCCTCCGCAGATTCAATACGCTGTAGCCCACGGTCTGGATATTGCTATCAAGGGCGGCGGACATTCATGCTCAGGCGCGTCATCCTCTGAGGACTTCGTCATCGACCTGCGGCACCTCGACCGTGTGGCAGTCGACACAGAGAAACATCTGATTACCGTCGGCGGCGGCGCTACCTGGGAGACCGTAGACAAAGAGGCAGCCAAATACGGCGTTGCGACTGTTGGCGGGACTGTCAATCATACCGGTACGCACCTCCGTTGTCCACTCAATTTGCACGCTAAACAGCCTGCTATCAGGTGTCGGGGGATTCACACTCGGTGGTGGGTATGGGTGGCTGACAGGGGATTACGGTCTCGCGATCGATAATCTCGTGGAAGCAGAAATCGTCATTGCGAGCGGAGACATCCTCAGGTGTAGCGACGCTGAGAATGCAGACCTATTCTGGGCAATTCGTGGTATGGAGTGACGCACCACATTGCACACCCGACGTCTCACCGGTCGTATGCAGGCGCTGGATCAAACTTCGGCGTTGTCACCTCCTTCGTTTTCCGGGCTCACCCCCAAACGACTCCTGTATGGTCTGGATTGGTATGACACATGTTGTGCCTGGTTTCAGTCTTGTTCCTGACAGGCTGGACAGATATTCTATGCGCCTGAGCAGCTATCCGCCGTCATCCGAGCTGCGCAGGCATGGGCTGTACCGATGGCGGAACGCAGAAGCTGCATGGTCATCTTCACTTGCGCACCTCAAACCCACCAGCTCACTGTCGCCGTGCTCCCCTTTTTCAACGGCTCGTTGCGGGAGGGCCGAGCGGCGTTCCAGGTCTTCCTCGATCTTGGACCTATGTCAGACCAGACGAGGGCGCTGCCCTACGAGGAGCAGAACACCCACCTCAACCCCGTCGCAACACACGGTGACCGGAAGATCATGAAGAGCGCGTATATTGGTGCACGGATCGACGAAGTCGTCCTCACGGAACTCTTCGAAGAGTTCGCGAAGTTGATCGAGGAGGTTCCCGAGGCGAAGGAGTATGTCACCTTTCACACTGTCGCAGGTGCAGAGTAGCTCACGGGCATCACAGGAGTGCGATCGTCCTTGACCTACATCCGTTTCAGAAGCTCGTGGACGTTCCCTTCGATGCTACCGCGTTCGCGAATCGAGGGCCCTTCTACAACCTTACGATGATCATGCGATGGAAGAGTCCGGATCTCGACACGATGGTGCGTAGACCCGTTCCTGAGTTGCAGCATTATGCTCCCGAGGCTCACTGTGTTGCAGATGCGCCAGTGGTCTGGTGCGCGCGCTAACGCTATACGGGCTGTGGAGAGCAGTCGTGCTGGTGTGGACACTCGTGGTGTACGCTGTCCTTCCCTACAACACTGCACTTACTTGGCAGGCTGACAGGGCATTGCCGTAGTACGCGAACTGCGCCCTTGGCAACGAAGCCGCGCGCAAGGACGTTTTCGGCGAACATTACGACCGCCTTCGCGAGATCAAGGCCAGGTACGATCCGCGGATGGTCTTCCGCAAGTGGTTTCCGATCGAGCCCAAGGGATACTCTAGGGAAGACAGTCTCTAATATTAGGTTGTACTCACGCCGTCGTGATGACGTATAAACGCTTCTTTCCAACAGCCAACGAGCGAGTTCGGGTTTGACATCTGCGACGCCAGCGTCTGACTCCGCTGCACTGCACGCCGGGTGTTACGGCTCGAGAGCGACTCGACGAATAGGAACGACTGAAACGGGATGCCATCACCGTCGTGGCGTCCGGCAATGCCCGTAGTCTGGACCTCGTCTTCACTCCCCCTGTCGCTTCCAAGTTCTTGCTCAGTGTCATTCCTCAAGCTTCAAGACCTCATTGCGCAAGTTAATGGACCGTACCTCAACAGCATTTAGTAGAGTGCTCAACGCACCTTACGGCCTTGAAATGACTCGGTCTCAGAGCAGTCTGGCACCCGTGCAAGTACGTGCAGTGCCACCTGAATACTTGCGCTTCGAGAAGCACTCTAACCCCTTGATGTGATACATGCTTCCATTGCAGATTATCATGCTGGTGTCGTGCCTGTATTCCCACACGGTCACAGCGTCACAGCACTCAGGGACATGATAGGTGCCTCTCGCGAGACCACGTCTCGAGTTGGCCAGAAGTTGGCAAGGCTGGATCCTCGCGGGCCTGCTCCCAAAATACTTCGCCACAGGAGACATCTCCTAGGAGCATTCTCAGCGGTGTGTGTGAAATGTGAGACTTACGGAGAGTCCTGACCATGCAGGAGCACTGGTTAGTATTTGCCATTTCGTACGGCATTACATCGGCCACGATTGACTTTCTGTGTTTAGGCTCCCGAGACGAAATGCAGAAGGGGCACTACACCCCTTGTCTTGGAGCGGTGCAGCCGAGGAGCCATATGCAATACGCGGAACGCGGCTGGCCATGGGAGTAATGCTTTTCTCCTGTCTCGAGCGTGAGTGAACCTCTGAGGCAATTCCAGCCTTAGCTCTGCGACCGAGAACGCATGGGCAACGCGGCTTGGTTTGAACTTCGCCGCCCCTTGTGAGGCTGTCTGCCAAGAGACCAGTGTACCTGAAAGGTATAAAAGAGGGCCCATACACCGCGGTATCCTCAGCAAGTTGCAACCCAGTGCCACTATGAAGCTCGCTCTGCAAACCCTCTTCGTCATCCTCTTCGGCAGTACATTCGCGGCCAGCGCCGTCATCTGCCCGCCCGTTTGCTTCGGGCCGCACCCTCCTGCAGTTCCGTGCCGCACCTGCCAGCGTTTCCCGCCCCCGCCCCCTCCGCACTTCCCACCTCCCCCTCCTCCTCACTTCCCTCCGCCCCCTCCTCCTCACTTCCCTCCGCCCCCGCCGCACCGTCCGCCTCCACCCCCTCCTCCTCCTCACCGCCCTCCTCCTCCTCCTCCGCACAGGCCTCCGCCTCCGCCTCCTCCTCATCACCCTCCTCCCCCCCACCACCCCAGGGACTAGGTCAGCGTGTCTGCTCCTTGTATGCGATGCTGTTCTAACGGTGAATTTGGGTATACAGGGTGCGCGGCTGGCAAACAAAGGATTTTGCCATCGAAATGGAAATCTGAAGTGCATCACCGGTGAGACCATCGGGTTTGCCAATCCAGGCGTCGCACTGACGACGTTGCTTTAGGTTCTGGTCTCAGGGCGGGTCAAAGGACACAATTTCTCCTTGTCTTGTATACGTGTTCTTGAACAAAATTTTGCGAGCGTAGTGCGCGCTGGACATATTGCCCGGCCTGTCCTGTACTTGTATACACGCGCCAAAAATTGTACTGTGGAATTGGGATTCAACTACTTTATGCTTTTGTGATTTGACTAGACCTGTCGGACCACTCGGCGAGGTACGCGTTATGCAGTCTATCTTCTCGAAGCCTCTATCAGGTACGTAATGTGTATGGTACAAATGGCGAATAAATAAGAATAAATACTGCGCTGTCGTAGAACAAGCCTTGGCTCATGCGTCACCGATCTGCTTCGCGTTCCCGCTTCTCCGCTCTAGCGCCCAGCCAACAGTTGTCAGCAAGGCTGCCGCCATGAAGCATGCGCCCGCGTAGATAATCACAGGCATGAACTGCCCGTCCCCGAGCGTGAACCCGAAGGTTACCGCACCGTCGGTTTGCGCGACCGTCACGGGGACGCGCTGGAGCGCCGTCGTGATCGGCGTGGAGGCTAGGTTGCCAATACCGCGGGTGAGGAAGAGGAAGCTGAAGATCGTCGTGGCCAGCACAGGGTCGTCGGCTGCAGGTATCTGCTCAGCGACTGCGACGTGCACGTGGTGAGAGTTCGACATACCTGCGATGGGCCGCACGAACGCGCTCCAGAGACTCGACCAGCAGCCTGCAGTGAGACCGTAGACAGCTCCGTACGCGAGCACGCCGGCCAGCGAGACCGCGGTGATGCCCCAGAGCACGCACGTCGCGAGTGCGCTGAGGACGAGCGAGGAGAGGGCAAGCACCCACACACTGCAGCGGTCGCTGAGCCAGCCGACCCCGAAGCCGGACAATGTCATGGCGCCGTTTGCGAGCGTCAGCACGAGCGAGGCTTTGTCTTCAGAGAGGCCGAGACCGGTTGCAAATGCTATACGACGAGTGTGTCAGGAGGCAGCCCGATGAGAATCACATTCTAGGTACGCACTTGGGAGCCACGTGAGCGGCACAAAGTGCGCAAGGCCTTGAAGCGTGTTCATGCCGATGAAGAACCAGAACCGGCGGTCGCGCAGCCAGGCACGGCTGGTCTTCGTCTGGGAGGAGGGCTGAGGAACCGGCACGACCTTCAGGGGCAGGCGTGACTTCATGAAGTATGCGGCCGGTAGCATGCATGAAGCGAGTGCGATAGCGTAGATGCGTATTGTTACCGCGATACCGAAGCGCGAAATCAGGATGGGCATGATGATAGGAAAGAGCATGCCCCCAGCATTGTCAGCTAAGTGGCAAGTGCGTGAGCCGATCTCTATGGCGCAGCGGAAAGGGATCCTCACCCGCAAAAAGGATTCCGTTCGCGAGGCCGCGACGTTCCACGAACCACTCGGACATGTACCATATGAGCGGGCAGTATACGAGCGCTGAGGCAAGCGTGAGTAAAGGCAAGAGGCAGCGTTAGTGTAAAATCCACGCACAGGCACCGATGCCAAAGCATACTCCCTCCAGGGCAATCATCATGGTCAGCTACAGATGTCGTGTCAGTCGATGGACGCGCTCATAGATAGTTGGGACATACGTTGGTCGTAAAGCTCGCGGCCAGAAGACTCAGGAAGCAGATGATAGTCCCGAGCCATGTGTATACTTTACGAAGGCACGGGTAGAACCGGATGGTAGGGTGAATGACGACACCTAGGTTTGATTATTAGGTCTGGTGGTTATCGGGTACCATAGAGCGCTCACCTGTGCAGTACAGCAGTCCTGTGTTAAGCGTTCCGATCAACGGCAGCATCGATTGCGCTCCTCGCTGCGACGAGTAAGCCTTGTCTTCGAGGAGCGCCGCCAGTAGGACGCCGGAAGAGTTGGGGAAACCGAAGACGAAGAGACCCATTATGCACGATGCGGCCAACTACAGTATTGGTCAGCATACTATGGTGGATCCGGAACGCTAGATTGTCTACCGTGGACCATGCGGCAAAGCCGCGATCTACAGGGCAAGACCAGACTGGTCGTCCGGTACCGCACGCTGCTTTTCGAGATCATGGTTTGCCTTCGCCAAGTCGTCCATGGATTCCGTGCCCAGGGGTTTGGCGTGATCTGCAAGATTGACGTGCATGGCAGTCATAGTGCGACAGGCAGTAGTGGAGGCGTGTGTAGGAGAGGAGGATCGCTGGGCCTTTGCCGACTGGTGTATGACATTGGGCCACAGCTAGGCATTTATACCCTGCGAGATGCTGTTTCCGACTCTGTGTTACCGCTCCATCCGACCTTGCTCTGTGGGAGGCGTGCTCCCGTCGCTAGAATGCGCAACCCTGTGCGCCGCTCGTTGCACCGACGTTCTGCAGAACAGGGTCTCTGAGTACGAGAGAATCCTCAAGAGGAAGACGGAGGTTACCGACGTCAGTTCTCGACAAGTCTCTATTGCCCCGGTACCCTGGTGACATCGCTCATTGCCCGCTACTGCAAGGCATGCGCAATTCCCCTTGCACCCCACATACGAGGATAATGAGCGAAGTAGCTTTCGCTCGCTGTGCGACCTTGCCGTCAGTATTGTGGCGCTCCTGATTATGTCTTGTGTCAAACGCTGCTCGAAAGCCTAAGGGGATCTTCTTGACACTGCAGAAGCTGGCCTGGGTCCAGCTCCTAAGTTCACGACCCTATAGAGACGTGAATAGACATATTAGCATGAGACAGGGCTCGCTAGGTTGATCACTTACGACTCTGGGCTGTGCATCGACATGTGGTGTATGTTCGCCACGCATGGTCGAATGTCGGGTCATCTCCGCGCCTCGACCATTCAAGGCCGCACACTATCAAAGGCAAAGAGCTATTATGACTGAAGGTTAGATCATGTCGTTCATGCTCGCCTGGGATGAATTGTTCAAGGTTGAACGTTGGACGTTGAAGCTTGAAGCTGAAGTTCCGTGTTCGGTGTGAACTTGTCTCCGCCCAACCGAGCTTCAGCGCTGGACGGGCTCACCCGAGGGATATTTGATCCGATCAATGTTTGACAATTTCGTCAACTCGAAACTACGACCTCTCATCCTTGCCAGCATATCAACCAGATGATTTTGGTCTTCCTTTCTAGTTCTCGCTCAGAAACTTTACGCCAACCGTCTGTGCATGACTACGAACTACTCGTACAGCGGATCGCCTTGCCCGGGCTGCCATACTCGAAAATTGCTTATAAACATGATCCCGCGACTCCTTGTGGGATCGACCTTCATCCAGGCGTGATGGTGAGTCCGCCTACGCCTTAATCCCGCTTCTCCATCTGACTAGCGATCGCTCAGGAGAATAGACATGGTTCACGGCAACCTTCACCCATTCACCGTCACTTCTCAGCATACGACAGACCCTCTGCCCATCTTGTAAGGGTCTAAACCGCCCTCACCGATGCTTCTACTGCGTTTTCACTACAATGACGCACAACCACCACTTGCCAGATGCCTAGCCCCGGTTTGTCGATTTTGCCAAACGGTACACGCATGGCGTTGGACCGCTCAGGATACAGAGGACTCTCCCCGAATGCTGAGAACCTTCGCTGGCCGCTCTGACTGCTGTGAGCACATAGATACTCCATCACCGGTCTCTCAGCTGACACACGGGTCGTGGTGCCCTCCTATTCATAGTCTTCGGTCGGACCTCGAGTCATGCACGGATGTTTTATATGGGGATCCGGACAGATAATGATGTGGGGTTGGTGTCATGGCGAGTAGTGTTCTGTGACTCACCGAACTTGCTCTTTTACTGAACCCGCGACAGACACAAGGGCGATCAGCCGCACCGCATGTGCACCGCGGCTATAGTCGTACCCTGCGATAGCCCCGTGAAGACGATGGCCTGTCGCGGACACCTTGCGCACATTGTGCTGTTCTCTGGGTGACGTGGGGGCCGATCAGGAGCAACTGCACTGGATGCGGAAACTAGATTGTGCACAGGGCGGCCATACGAGGTATGCGCATGGGATCGCCGCTCACGTAGCCACTCTGACGACCTCTGCGCAGCTTCCCGGGGCCCGTGAACCCTGAGAACCACATGTACACCCTTCCGCGGTGTCAAACTGTGCCGGTCGTGACCCTGAATGATTCGCATATGTCTCCTTTAGGGCCGCATAAAGTTGGTCTCGAACGGTCGGCCCGCAAATACGGCAATACGCGACACATCTTCCTCAACTACCGGACACGCCCACTGTATCGTTAGGGCGCTGCGTCGCGAGCAGTCCCTAGCCCGACAGTGATGCGTGTATTCACGATCGTGACTGTTTGTCAATGCCACGTCGGGCGCCTTGCACAGAATTGGAACGAGGCGCTCCGAACATCCTGTGGCGTGATATATGGCTTAATTTGTACGTGTCCAACAGACACCGTTTCCCAAGTTATCATGAGGCTCGCCCTGCATTGCCGTGATGCCCCCTGGTTTTTGGCTTCAGGGCCTGAATGTACTGAGTGATACCGTGCGAGCACGTGTAACATCAGCGCAAAGCATGTGTCCTTCTTCCTGATATTCCTCACGCGCATAGTTGTGCTCGTTGTCTCTCGTGCCCCAACACTACTTTCTATGTTACGCTCCGGTTCACCGCTACGGTAGGCTTAGTCGATGTAACTACGCTTCTGTTAAAATTAGGTAGACTTGCTTATAGCGTAGTCAGCAAGTAAATACAAGCATTTTCTCAGGTGTAAGTCGAGTGAACGACGAGGACGACGGGGACGGCGCCCTCCAGGGTGTATTTATACTTTGGCTATGTACATGTCTAGGAAAGCTACATAAAATGACGTAAAATGGCTAAAATAATTTCTCGCTATTGTAGCAGCAATTCTACGTAAGGTTGGGGCGGTAGAACGTGTCCACCGAGCAGGAGGTGCGGGGCGACTTGCGACCACGGCGCAGAGTCCTCCGGGTCCGCGGTGTCAGGGGTCTGACAGGCGCGCGCCCGCCCGCGCATGTCGCGCGTCGGTCTCGCGCCCACTCATCAACAGCTTCGGAACTCCATCGTCTGTAAAATGTCATCTCTTTGTAAATACATTCTTACAGTCCTCAGAAGAAGGGACTCAGTGGACATTAATGGTCTGCGCTGCCAGTGACAGCGTCGGATGGTTCTGAGAAGGCGCGTAGTCGCTCGAAATGGTAATGCCATCATCATGGTGGCGCTCGGCAATACCCGTTGTCTCTTTTTCTGAACCACCACGGTATCGCGAAACACCTTAGTACCTGGCCTGTGTGACATGCACGCCTGGCGCCGGTCTTTACTCGTCAATTATGGTCCTAATCTGGCCTAATCTCGGCTGAAACTTTGCGCGTAAGTACTATTGTGAGGTTTCTGACGCTGACGACTTTGGTGACTGCAACGCTCGAGTTGCGGTACTTTCCCCAGACCTTCGTACATACCCGGGTTAATATGGCCCTTTAGACTGCGTATATACTAATATGTCTTCTTCCACCCCTGCCTTCGCCCACCGGTCCCGCGAGATGGTCAAAATCGTCTAAATCGAATGTGCAGAGTGACGAGCCTCAAAAGACACACTATGCTCGTAACGTAAGTCGTAAGAAGTCAAAACGTTGCTCAGATGACGTAGTGATGTCTTCGTACTTGCTTCATCTAGCGGCAGCCTCTGGTGCTGATAGCACGGAGGACGATTTTGCGTACGGCAAGGTGAGACATCCCGACTCTTCCGATCTTGTGTGAGCTCTGGCCCGCTATCCTCGCTAGACCCTCCATCCGCGCTTACAGGCCGTGATGGTCTGCTCATGCGCGCGGGTGGCGTCTCATGTCTCGGAATAGGAGAGCGCTGCCTCAGGCGCAGTGCGCGGAAGACAAATCAAGGGTGATGGAATGCTGATTCGTTCTGTTTCAGTTATGGACGGCTGTCCTGGGCACCTATCCTGTACCCGATATTGCAAATGTCCCCACGACGCTGTGGAACGGCCTGATACTGCCGCATCCCTCTGGCGCGCCCGAATCCGCAACATACGCAGTGCTCGGAGCGCTAGTGTCGGTATAAAGTGCGGCTGGGCTCTCTGGCGACTCTGCAACACCGCCTTTGCCATGAAGCTCGTACTGCACGCATTCGTTGTCCTTCTCGCCAGCGCGTTCACCGCAGGCGCTGTTATCTGCCCTGAAGTCTGCTTTACGCCCCTATCCAGGGATGGTGGTGCACCCGCCCCCATCAGGTGTGCGCCGTGCCAGCGGGTCCCGCCGAAGTGGCCCCCGACTGTCTAGGTATGTGGTGTGGCGTCTTGGATAGCTCGACTAGAGACCGCAGGATTGACTATCCGTTTAGGTTATTGAGCCGGGCACATGGATGCCTACGTGCACGCATTGACGCATCTCTGACAAAAGGTGAGATCTCCGAAGATGACAATGCTACACGTCTAATTGTTCCGGTCCAGAGAAGATTTCGTAATTGACCGTGTCGGCAACGTTGTCGGCGAACGTTTCCTATGCACCAGTCGGACATGTACACTTGTCACAAGGAACGGACCATCGATTCATTAGAAAGAACCTTCTTAACACAAAGAAGAGCCTTGTTGCGGTGTCTGTGCCCCTGGACTCTTGTTTGAGCAGCTCAATCATCTCGGTCTTCGATATCTTTTGAGCCGTTGAAAAAATTGTGTTATATCGTCACTCGCCACCAAGGCGTTTGAGAACGTAGGTAGGTGCTGATCGCATTCCTCACTATGCGCATCAGCCTCGCCTTGTAGCGTAGCGACAAGATCTACATGTCTTATCTGAGATCTATCGTCGATTCGCTTCCGACAGACGTGGCACAGCGCCTATGCTCTCCTGAAGGTTATCGTTAACCACGATGGGCCAGGGCGAGAGGCATAGAGACGAAATACGTGAGTTCCAAGGACGCTCTGACGCTTTCCAGAGAGCTGCTGAAGAGATCAACCTTCACAACTCCAGCATGGAAGCTATATCGGGACGTCACTACCAGGCGCGCGCTGCCCAACCTGACGCAGTCCGTGACCGTAAATCACCTTTGCTTCCTCCATGTTGAGTAACAGACAATGAAGCTGACCTCCGCCGTAGCAGCAACTGGAGTCCACTCAGGTATTACCCTTCCAACTCGACCCCGATATCAAGATGGTATTCACGCTGAAGGATCGTTCGATTACCGTCGACCAACCGCCGTGGCAAGCGCGAATTACGGAGTGCGTGTTGATCACTATATGATACAGTGAAGATCGCCACGCTCATGTCCCTGCCATTTTGCTACTAGGCTCCTCTCAGAAGAGCAGCGAATCACAGTATGGGGGAGGATCAGGATGGCCAAGGCTCGAATTTACAACGAGGAATCTCTGTTCACATTTTCTGCAGAAGGGGCGACCTATGCCTTGACCCCAAGCCCTCGCTCCCTCGTGCCCCTCCAGTGGGCCCAATATGGCCCTGGCGCCATCCCTGATAGTTTGGCTGACATGCCTTCCTCTTCTATGGATGCGGTGAAACTACTGTCGCTCCTCAACAGTGTTCTTGCGACCGACTACACCTTGGAGAAGGCAGGATTACGACAGTGTCTGGAGCACTTCCTTAGCTCTGCGCACGATGTCGGAGAAATCTACGGCTGCCTGCGAGACCACTGGTACGGCGACGACTTCGCCAATCTACTGACGACTCTCGCTGCGCAGCGCGAACACGACGAGGCATCACGGCGGGACGCCGTCCACAGCGACTACGTCTCGAAGCCGAACCTGAGCCCGCGGCGTGTGTGGGACCTGTTTAGCAACCGCGTCATCCCGTGGCATACCCTCCGCGATGCCTCGACGCGCGACCGCCCGCCGCGGTTCTGGACCGTGTCGCACAGCTGGGTCGCAGAGAGCGAGCGAAGGCAGGAGCGGACGCCCATCAACGGCCGCGCGTGGCCGGTGCCGCTGCCCCAGGACGCGACGCTCGAGCACGTGCGCGTCGAGCTGCTCAACCTCGGCGCTGAGTACGCATGGCTCGACGTCCTCTGTCTGCGTCAGTGGGGGCGCCCCGAGGACGAGCCGACGCGGCAGGCGGAGTGGAGGCTCGACGTGCCCACGATCGGCGCGCTGTACGCACACATCCGCGTCTGGTGCCTGACCTACTTCAACGGGCTCGGCCGCCCGTTCGACCCGTCGCCCGCGGTGCTCGCCTCGGATTGCCACTGGCTCAACCGCGTCTGGACGCTGCAGGAGGCTACGGACAAGTGGATGCCCGGAGGGGTGACGGGCGCGCCCTCGCCGGAAGCGATGGCGTTCTTCCGCGGGAGATACGCGCAGACAGTCCCGCCGGTCGTGACGGGCTACTCTAGGGACTGGCGCTTTGCGCTGGCGGCGATGCAGGGGCGCAGCAGCACGACGCCGCTCGACAGCGTACATGGCCTCGCATACATCCTGCAGTGCAATACGTTGCCGGTGTACGAGGAGGGCATGACTGTGGAGCTCGCCTGGGCGGTCCTGCTGAAGCACGTCGACCCATGGATACGCAAGGACATTGCGCTGGCGCATCTGCGTTGCTATCCCGAGTCAACGGCACTCTTGCCGTCCTGGGAGGACTTCCGTCATGCCAATTCGGACGATGTGCAGTACGGAACGCTGCTGATGACGCTGAACCTTATCGCTGATTCACAACTCGGTGCACTGGAACCTGGAACCTACTATCAAGAAATAAATTCCTGCGGGCCTTTTATCCTCAAATACCATGCGGATGGAAGCACAGATTCAGGAAAGCTGGAACTCGGAATTCCCGACGGCAGCCGCCCTCCGTATATCTTCACCTGTCGCCTAGGTGGAAGTATCACAGGCGGGAAGTCGTATCGCTTGCTGCAACTGGATGTGGATTCCTGGCTGGTTGTGGAGACGGTTGGAGAGCGTATGATTGAAGGAGATCGCATGATTGAAGTGGTGAAACGAGGAAGCATTTTATTCGCTAACGGAGTAATACCTGACATTGCTAGTTGGGTTTCCACGTCCATAATATATCTCAACCCTTGACAGATGATGATAACAGCAAAGAAAGGGATGTAAATACAAGTCAGTGCATATTAAATAGTTATGTTGCCCTTCCAGCGTTGTGCATCTACCCCTTGAGCTATGAGTACATGTCGTCCGTTTGTGGCTCTGCTGACGGATTCGGGAATTCCATCAGCTTCGTGGCGCCCGGCGTGATCCGGAATGCCGAGCTGCCGAGGCACTTGTTTGTTTCTTCGCAACCGTCAACCTCTCCACGCGCGCCCGTGTTCGTTTCTCTCCGTGAACGTCTTGATACCTCCTGGACCTGCAGTGTGTGTTCATTATGTGATCTAAACGGAACTCTACAGAGCTCCTGGGCAAGCCATCCGCGCACTGCACGGTAAGCGTTCCTCGTGATATTCACACGGAATGACCTCTGATTTCCCATGCAAAGCCGCGGATATCACGCACCTTGGTATCGGGCAAGCTAATGCTGTGCTGTGAGAGCGATTTAGATGGCTGGATAAGGTCCAGGTGTCAGCATGTCGGTATGTAAGGCTTGCACTGCCTCCTGATCATGATTTGACGGCGATTGGAAATGAACTATAGCACACGCATGGATGCCGGATGGCTGTAGAGTTTGAGGCACTGCTGTTGATAGATGGGTGACTTCCGGAATGGCGAACCATTCTTGTGAGCAGAGTTTGTTCTACTGCGCGAGTTCGCGTCTGAGATCTGACTTCCGGCCACGAATTGCTCCGTCAAGACATTTCGCGCTGGGTATAGAACTGCCAAAACGACAATTTGTGCCTGAGCATGCAAGTTGAAGCCCCGCCACTTTGATGCTGACTACATGTTTTGGTGGAAGTACGACCCCAACAGCCTCTCAACTGCCAGATGTCATATCATGACGGCGCAACGTCGGGATTATAGAAGGGGTATAAATGGCGATGTAGGCTACTGCCACCATCCATTGCAACTTTGAAGCATAACACCAAGGAGACATGAAGCTCGCTCTCCCCGCCCTTATCGCTCTCATCGCTGGCGCGCGGGCTGCCTTCGGCCTCGCTTGCCCCCTCGAATGTGAGGCCTTCTTTGCTGCGCCGACTGGAGACACTCCGCCTCCCGGGTGCGAGGAGTGCCCAATCCCTAGCCCCGCAATATGTTGTGCCTAGAAAGCGGTATGTGAAGACGTCAGTTTGAGCGCATTGCCTGGGGCTCACGCTGTACGTTTGCAGAGACTTGCAACCCACTCCTGGGCAAGGACGTCCCTAGGAAAACGTAAGCTTCCTCCAGGACTTTGCCTACTTCGATACCTACATTCTGTTCTTTGTCCAGAATCAGGTCCTGTGGAAGGAAGACCGTATCTTCAGACATTACAGATACAATTTCACGTAATACATAATGCGGGTACCAGTCACGCATCTGCGAAGCCTCTCATAGCCGTTTTTCTGAAGATTAAGGAATGAGACCAATTCAAGGCAGTATCTACGCAGATAGCCGAGTTCACACCGGCACTCGTCCCGCGGTCTGCGCCGCTTGTGCCCGCTATTTAGAGACGCTATTTATGTCTATGGATGTTTCTTACTGACAAACGGCCTTCTGCTCCATAGAGCAGTGAAGCAATGAGCAGGAAGTTCAGGGAACTCCACCTACTCAGTTACCATTAGGCACCGTATCTATCACCGACGCTAGCACGAGTGCTACTGGCGGGCTCGCATAAAGGGGCACGCCGTCGCCTCGGGAGCTGTACCAGAGTTACCTAGCATGAAGTTCACCCTCCCTGCCATCCTCGTCATTCTCGCCGGCGCGCAAGCTGCCGTCGCTAACATTTGCCCTCAATATTGCGAGGCGTTCTTTGCGGCGCCGAATGGGCCTGTCCCAGACGGCTGCGGGAACTGTCAAGGGTCGTCATAATGCAGGTACGTGTAGGCCCTTCGCTCATATGAGAGGCCGCTTCTCACGTACGTGCAGCTCTGTAGGCGGTCGTTATTACCCTATACAGTTCTCTTGAGTCTCGACGCAGAGCGTGAGTTATGCCTCCGCGGAACGACGACTTGGATTGACGTCTCGGGTACAGAGGATAGAACAAGATACTGGTTCTCGCGAGCGAAAGTTCAGTGATGTACCTATGTCAATGGAGGATAGATTGTTTTCGGTCCGAGGTGCTTGCCACCCACGTCTGCTCCACGTAGGGCTTGAGCTTGATGAAGTCATGTCTGCAATCTTTTATCGCTGATGTCGCTCGCGTGTGTCAATGAAGCCGACGCGGAGCTCCGCGTCCTTTGAATTTAGCATGACCGAGACCCATAGCCAACAGTACCACCCACAGGCCGCCTATCGACGGAGCCTGTTAGGGACAACAGGCCTCGGATAGAGGGCCTGAGAACCTACACGCTGTCCCGCCCTCTTTTGCGTATGATCCAGCCTGTTGTGCAGGCTCTGCGCATATAAAGATGCGACGCCGCGCTACAACTTCTCCACTCCCCTCGCAACGTTACAAGCCATGAAGCTCGCTGTTCCCGCATTCATTGCTCTGCTCTGCACAGCGCAGGCCGCAATTGTCGAGTTCTCGGGTCCTTGCCCGCTCGCCTGCGACGCATTTTTCGACGCGCCGACTGGCGTCATGCCAGCTGACTGCGCAAAGTGCAGTCACCCCGGCCCAGTTTGAGCGGCGTCGGACATATGGTGTGCCTTGCATCACATCGTCTAGAAGCGCGACGTGTACTCATTTTGACAATCGTCCAGGTGCCTGACGTGGGGTGAGTTGGACAGATCGGTGATATAGGGTCGTGCTTTCTACATATAGCTTATACATTCACAACAGGCCGTCAGTGATGTACGTCCTAGAACTAGGTCAACGTCAGATGCCAATGTGAGGTTGTAGTCCAAGTGAATGATAGCGACAAAACGAGCATAGCAGGAGGCTGCGCTTGATTCCCACGTCTACTGCGGCGTAACATGTGCAAAAGGAGATTGAGCACGCTATTAACAGCATCTCATCACCAGTCGAGCAAGCATCTCACCTACCCAGCTGATAGCAATGGCATGACATCCACTTGCCGCGGAAGAGATGTATAGCGCTAGGAACCTTACTCGGGTTCACTGCGACATCCTGTTATCATCCGTGGTTCAATCTCAGGACAACTGGACTCACAGATACTAGTGAATGAGCTTCTACTCGAGGTCCTCTCACTGTACTCGGTCAGAAGATCCTGGGACCATCCCTAAGTACGCCCGATTTCGAGCAGGGGTGCTCCTCCTTCCTTCGGTGCGCAGACATAGGCATACTTGATTGATGCGGACCAACTGACCAGATAACGATCAGACCAGAATGATGTGATGTAAGGATACGGGCCATGCTCTCTTATAAAGCCTGTCAGCGCAGACTCAGCGTCATCTCCTTAAGGACAGCGGCAGAACATACCAGCATGAAGCTGACTTTATCTGAACTCGTCATTATTCTTGGTGCAGCATACGCCGCTCAAGCTCGCCCCCGACCCGGGGCCTGTCCGGATATCATCTGCCCGGACTTTCTCGCAGCACCACCGGGAACCTTCCCGATAGAGTGCGTGCCGACATGCCCAAGTCCTGCTCGCTAGGACGCGCAGGATCTACGGTATGTGGTCAGACCCAAAAACCTAGCTAGACGTGGTTGTACTCACGATGAATGTCCCTGGTACCTGCAGGTGCGTGAGTGACGTGGCTAGCACATCGTGCGTGTCGTCCTCACGTCCAAAGGTGCCAGAAGATAATCCAGGAACACTGTCTAAGGCTCAGACTCTAAATTTTGTAACAAATTGTTGTCTTACCGTGTCGAAGACACGATTTCTGTCCCATGGATAGGATGCAGGAGCGTCATGCACTGCGAGCACGCGGCTGTCTACGCCTAGTAATTGCGAATCCAAAATCGATGTCGCAACGCGGAGCAAGATCCTCTGTCATTCACCAGAGTATACCAGCCAAACAGTGAGAAAGTCAACGGCCTGAGCTCGAGCTTGCAGCTTGAAGCTTGAAGCTTTGAAGCTTGAGGAGAGTCCGGGAGATGGTCGAAATTATCGTGACTGGCGGCTGAAGCGCTGAAATCCCATCTCCGTTGATCCGATCACTCCGTGGGCCGAACCTGGCCGTGCAGCCCACCGCTCTGTTCCTTCGTCCTCCACAGTACCTGCGGGCTCTCCGACGCCTTACGCCTTTCCTCCATTCAGAGGCCTTATTCTCGATGGGACATTCGACATGAAACGCTGCCATGCGTATGGCCCATGTGCATGAGGCCCTGTTTCGCTCAGCGCGTCAGGCTGCCGGCGGCGTACCGCGCACCCATCGCAAGTTCTCACTGCAAAGCGTCGTCGCTCGCCCGGCATGCACCGCCTTACGCCACGTGTCCGATACTGTATAATCTCGGGCTTCTCAATTATCAATCATCGACCCTCTGGCTAGGCTGCGGTGAACATCAACTCATCGAGCCAGACTTTCTCCCCCACCCGTAGGTCAATCTCAGTTGTAAACTCGTCTTCGAGAGGCTCATCTCCTCCATGAAACAGCCTGTGTACGCGGCATGCTTGACTGGGAAGACGCAAACTCGGAGTTCGGTCGCAAGAGCAGAGCAGGGAACCACACCAATCTTGAGGTGCGTGCAGCTCATTCACTGAAGGAAGTCAGATTGATATCGTTTATGCAGAATGTATCTCGCAAACGAATTGTCTTCAAGCTGCTGGGGAAGGTCATCGCGGTTCGCCGTCCTCCTTGGCGCACATATCTTCCAGATTACTACTCGATATCCATCCCGCCCTTCGTCAACCATCGCTCTGTCACTGCGCTATGGGCAGTCGATGGTGTCTTTTCGACCGCTTGCAACCGGGCACGCGTTATAGCGTGGGGGATCACCGAGATCGCACACTTGTCCCTCTCGCGGAATACCACCTCTTCTTGTCATCCGGGTACGGAAGAGAGCTGCGACTTATTCCACAGCCTCGATCCAGCGTTCCCCTTCAATGGTCCCACTATGGGCCTGGTGCTATCCCTAACGCCCTGGCTGATATGCGATGCTCGGCGTTGGGCCCAGACTTGCTGCTCGCGCTGCTCAATGATGTCACGGGCACCCTTTATACACTGGACATGGTGGGCCTTGAGTCGTGTTTAGCACATGTACTCCACACGTCTCCCGATTTCGGGCATGCATACGGGTCACTCCGCCGCCGCTGTCTCTCCCGTTACTCTTGGCAGCTGCTCCCAGACGTCCTTGCCCAGCAGCAGAGAGACGAGGAAGCACGCCAGGCAGTCCTTTCGGACGGGTACTTGAAGACGTCCCGTGTACTTCCGCGTCGCGTGTGGGACCTCTACAGCAACCGCGTTCTATCATTTCATGTATTAGGCTCGAATTTTGGAGCCTTCGTCATACCTGAGAATCTATGGACCGTCTCGCACAGCTGGGTGCATGAGAACTCTCGCACACATGTCCTGACTCCTATCAACGGTTACGAGTGGCCCGTTCCCGTACCGGCTGGCACGACTCTGGATCATATCCGTGTGGAGCTGCTCAACCTCGGCGCTGAGTACGTTTGGCTGGACGTCCTCTCCCTCCGTCAACGCGGGCAACCGGAGCGTGAAACGCTGAGGGCTGAGGAGTGGAAGCTGGATGTCCCGACCATCGGATATATCTATTCGCTGCACGCCCCCTGCATTACCTACTTCAACGGTCTCGGGCTGCCTCTTGATCCTTCCCCGGAGACGTTATCGTCCGACCGACACTGGCTCAAGCGCGCTTGGACGGTGCAAGAGGGAACGGAGTCCTGGTTGCTTGGCGGTGGCACAGGTGACTCTTCTGAGGACGCGAAGGCGTTCTTCAAGGAGTACCGCCGCTCGCGGCGGATCCCAACGCGTATGCGCGGCCACATGATCGGACAATGGTACCTCGCCATTCGGGCCATGCGCGAGCGACACTGTACTACAGAACTCGACAAGGTGCACGGCCTCGCTTATATTCTCCAATGCGAGACATTACCAGTATACGAGGAGGGGATGTCTCCCAGCCTCGCATGGCTTCTCTTACTCAAGCATCTGCATCCGTTTTCGCGGAGTATACTCGCCCTCCTGCACTTGCGGCAGCGGCCGGATGACACGGCGCTCTTGCCGTCTTGGAATGACTTTTTGCAATACGAGCCGGACCCTAAGGATAACATCAGCCACTACTTCGTGCCTACGCTCTCTTGGCTACAAATGGCCGATAGCTCGCAACTAGGTGCTCCTTCCGCGGCAACTTATATTCACAAGGTGGTTTCCTTCGGTACGTTTCGCGTCTTCCGATACGGCTCGCAAGAAGGCCCGATAGGCACTGAACGAGTGGAGCTTCGGCTGCCGAACGATAGCGACGTTTGCTACATCGTACCAAGGTGCACAGTCGGCGGCATGATCTCTCACCAAGCCCTGTACACGATTCTCCTGATGAGTGGTGGTGCGTGGATTGCTGCTGAGGTGACTGCGAGGCGCGAGATGTGGGGTGAGAGTATTCTCGAGGTTATCAAACAGGGCTGCATATTCGCCTCGTCTGTGGATCCCGAACCGCCGAGTACCATTGTGACCATCATGTACAAATTCTAGGAAGTGTCTGCAGCTTGAAGCGAACTTCTAGGACAGTTGGAAAGCATGGACGAACACGGCGCGCGTAGATGTCCTTTGCGTATGCACATCATTGTTCGGCGATACCAAGCACTGGAGGCTGTCATCGTGTATGGAGTACAGACTTTTCCATATTTCACACATCCTACCCTCACGACGAACATACATGACTTATTGATGCGTTATACCGTCTCTACCAGAAGCTCTGCCAAAGACTGAACTATGTTAGTAGGTTGCCAGAATGCTCTAGACGAAGTGACACAGTACAGTCTCTTTTGCGTGGCGACGGCTGATCCTAAGCATGCATATTTGCCTCGGCGGCGTTCTCCTGTGGTGCTATGATGAGCGTTCCTGTCGCTGAACTGTGTAGCCTCTCGAACTCACCTATCCTCAGCCACAGCTTGGAGGCGAACATGCTTCTGGCACAGGCCCGGTGGGGTTGGCGAAGAATTCGTCGCAGAACGCTGGGCAGATGGCCATGGCGCCCTGTGCGGCACCGGCCAGCAGGATGAGCGCAGAGAGAAAGAGCTTCATGTCTTGCGGTATAGACGTGACGTTGGTAGGTCTGTTCAGCCCGGTGCTCAGGCCGCTTTATATACTGAGGTCCAGCCTGCAAGATGTCTCGCCAGTCTCACGACATGCCACATTGAATGTCGATATGCGAATATGCTGTTATGTATGAGCTGCTCACGGACTGATGCAGGCAAAGGGTCTCTTACGTGGAGAGTCAGCCTCATCATAGCAAAATTGCGGAGCATCCGATGGAGTGATCTGGCCGCATGGCTCTGTGGATGCATGTCAAGTTGTCAGCCAAACTCCCACGGGATGCCGTATTGTGAGCATGACCGACCCTCAAAAGACATCATGCAGCCAATGAATTCCTTGCGGGATGCGCGCAGGACCATAACAGCAAGAGCGAGCTCCACGGCCGACCTGAAACACAGAGTCAGGCGCTTCGAACGTGCTAGCAATGCAGGATGTACTATAATGATCATTCGATGAATGTCCTCGCTCACTGCTTGCCCGCGCAACAAATCGGGATAACGTTGATGGGTGTAGTGTTGACCTTGGCTACCGGAGGCGTGGCCAAGTGCGATGTGCGTCACCGCCGGTCGTCGAGATCCGCATGGGGTGCAAGCTCGATTGTATTCAAAGTAGATGGGTACCGCGCTTCTTGGCAAGCATAGCAAAGCTTGAGCTTGAGGCCGCCCGACAGGATTGCGCCACAAGTGACGTCGAGTACGCGGCTTAGGATGATTTTTAGCGGGAAGTAGCATGAGGGCATCTCTTGAGAGCTAGACCCAGCGTTTCATGTTTATGTTAGGTCAGGGACCAGGAGAACATCCCGCGTCGGGTGTACTGTATGCTCACAAGCCTAAGTTCTAGCTATTCCAATTTCTTTGCGCCAAGGAGTTATATGGGGGACTGTGGGATAACCAGACACATTTCGAGTTGGTAGGCGAGCAGCGGGAGGATCGAGACGTAGCAATTAGCGCCCTTAGGCCTTATTGACTTTGTGGAAGTTGATCGGATCAACAAGAGTCTTTTTGACCCGCGAACACGACCGATTTGCTCGCCCGCCGCCATACATGATGTTCAACCGACATGTGTGCGCTTGCTGGAAGGAGAACAAACTGAGAATATACTATGTGAGTGCTCTGATCAGGCAATTTTGCTCACAAAGAACTGAGTGTACCACTCCTTAGCCCTTCGGCGCTGTCGAAGACATCTCGTCGGTTCGGCAAGGCCTGAGGCTGAGATACGCACCTGCATCCCGTATGCTGTGTATGAAAGGTGTGCGCCCACAACAACCGTCGTTTGAGCTTGACATCGCAGCGTGGATCCTCATTGCGACCGCGCTCTCCGCTCGGGTCGCCCGCATGTTCCTTTCCATGAACCACTCGGCTGGCTTAGCATCTCCCACCGTGCCGGCATTGGTCGTGGACCAGGCGCGAGCTAATGCGGGAAGACCGGACGCCGCTATGTTTCATACTCGTGAGCCATTACACCGAAAATCTCCCCGCTGAACCATTCCATTCCAGGCCCACCTCTCGCATGACCCAGTGCTGCAATGCTACCCTCGACTAGTAGCTGTGCATTAGCGCTATGAAGCACGAAAAATTGGGCCCCTGACTACCGCAATAGCTACAAAAATCTCAGGCATTTGGCTTGATACCATCCACGAAACAGACGTCGGGACCGCGATGGTCATGCCTCACCCGGACCCTGAGAGACCCTCGAGGCTCTGCAGCAGGAAGGTACAAAAGGCCGTAGATGAATCTGTCGTTAACTAACATTGTCTTGCCATGGAAAAATCTACGCCTCACATAAATGCTCTGGCTTACACAGCCGAGTCTGTCCAAGCTGGCGACGCTTCGGCAACAACCACGTCCAATGGTTTGTCAGATAAAGACGTCGAGACCAATACGAGCACCCCAGAGGAGCCTGCTGTAGCTCCTTTGGACTGTGGATTTTCCGCATGGGCAATTGTAAGTAATCCTATACGTCGCTCTATAGCTCTCGTCGTAATGAGTTTCGCTAGGTTACGGCGTCGAGTGTACTCGGTTTCTTCCTTTGGGGCTTCCCGAACTCATCTGGTGCTCTCCTTGCGGCTTACCTCGACGATACTACGTACACTTCCCAGCATCACGCGCAATCTATCTTGCCGCTAGTGAGCACACTCGGAACTGGTGTTCTCTACTGCTCAGGTACGCTGCCTACGCAAATGAGCTTTGACAGCAGCTCTCACACGTAACTCCAGGCATCGTAATCCACCCTATCATATGTTGTTATCCTCGCTTTCGCAGGGTTTCTACCTGGCTTGGTATCTTCATCTGCTTCTCTAGCTTGCTCGGAGCAAGCTTTACTACGAAGGTGCGCCCTTTGCGTCGATCACGAGCTACCAGCCCTGACAACGGAAGTCAAGGTGACCACGCTGATGGCCCTGCAAGGTATTGTATACGCTATCGGTGCATGTCAGTGATTCCTTCCGCCGTCAAAGTCTACGTCCCTGAGACACCCGCCGCAGCGCTCGTGTACTACCCCATCCTCTCGTATCTCTCCGAGTGGTTCGTGCGCCGGCGCGGCCTAGCGAGCGGAATTGTCGTCGCAGGTGCGCCAACCCCACATGCACCCGCGGCCCGCGCTGATGTGCGTGCACAGCGGACAACGCCGGCGGCGTGCTCTTCCCGATCATCGTTCCCGTGCTCATCGCGCGCGTCGGGATCCGCAGCACAACACGCATCTATGCCGTCGCGCTCGCGGTCTGCCTTGCTGCTGCCGCGCCATTTATGCGCGCACGCCTGCCTGAGCCGCATGGTCGGGCACCGGCGCGCCAGCTGCAGGCAAGGAGCTGGGCGTGCGACCGCCGCTTCTGGTGGTTCATCGCGCTCAACGCGATGCAGGGCTTCGCGAACTTCGTGCCGCTCAATTGGCTTCCGAGTGCGTCCCGCCGCCAAGCGTGCGCCATCATTGTACTGACCGAATGCACCCCCAGCGTTCACCACCGCACTCGGGATGAGCACCGCACGGGCATCGCTCACGCTCACGCTAGCAAACGCCGCGTCGATCCCCGCCGGATTTGTCGTGGGCTGGCTCAGCGACCGCATCAGCATCTGGGGGCTGTCCTTCGGGCTGCTGGCGCTGAGCACGCTCTCGACATTTGCGCTGTGGGGCGGCGCCGGCGCGTCGTATGCCGGCGCGCTCGCATTTGGCGTCGCGTACGGTGTCACCGCAGGCAGCTGGTCGAGCCTGTGGAGCGGCTTCGTGCGGCCCCTCTCCGGTGCGCACGTCCCCCTGTCGCTCGTCGCTAACGCATGAATGTGGCTGAGCATGTCTGCGCATGCAGGCGGCGACCCGGCCGTCGCGGCAACGATAATCAACTGCATGATGCTCTCCCGCGGCGTCGGGAACATCGTCTCGACGCCGATCTCGACTGCGCTGCTTGGTGTGCCGATGGACGTGGCGCGCTACGCCAGCGCGCGCGGCACGGGTTTCGCGGTCGATGGCGGGAGTTATACTTCCGTCATTGTATACACGGGAGCATGCTTCGCCGCTGGCACGGCTCTCTCCGTGATTGGCTGGGCGGTGGAACGCGGGAAGGAGAAGAGCGCTGAGATTGAGGCGCGGAGCAGTCGGTGTGTCTGTAATTCGGCTTTTCTGTGTTTCCGTGATCCGCGAACCGTTGGCTTGTTAGTGAGAGATCGTTTGTGAATGGGTCACACCCCGAGAATTGACAACGAAGCTTATCGAGGTTTGCATATGCCTATTTGCTTTGTGGTATATTTCCAGAAATATGTACATATATTCAATTTCAAGTTCAGCCGGCTATGATCAGAGACGCGATATAACTCAGGCCTCCTTGGCAATGTTAAAGCGCTCCAGAACGGCAGACGAGAACCCGCCCTTCGGAATGACGCCTTCGGCCTTCTCCTGAAGAATCGCCTCGACCTCGGGTTTCATGCTCGCGAGCAGGTCCTCCGTGGTATATTTCGGAGCCCAGCCGAGTGCGCGGGCGTGGTTCGCGCGGCAGCGCGCGTTCGTCCCGAAGTAGCTGCCCATCTCCTGCTCGAGACATCAGCATCCTCCGACCAGCATAGGTCATGGGAAGTGACACGCACCACAGAGCCAAAGTACTTCACGAGCTCCTCGTCCGTGAACGCGGTCGGCTCAGGCTCATGCAGCTGACCGAGTTCGGCTGCTGCGTCGCCGATGGCGCGCGAGAGCTTGTACAGCTGGACCTCGCCGTTCTCTGCGATGTAATATCCGCGTGCACCGTGGTCGACGTTGTCTGGACCCTTCGAGACAATCGTATCAAAGAGCAGAACGAAAAGGTCCGCGACTAAGAAAGATGAGTCAGCGGTCTATCCCGGCTCAGTCAGATGGTGGATTACCGTCGTCAATATGGACGCTCGGCCAGATGGACAGGCCCTTGCCTACTATTCCCGCGTACCCGCGGTCGAGCGCAGCGCGGATGAGCATCGGGGACATGAGAGTGTGGGCATTCTGAATCCCGGCTGAGACGAGGGCTGTCTGCGCAATTCCATAGACGATTCCTGGCAGAACAACGTAGGTCCTGCAATAACCTGTCAAGAGTACTCAGCTGGATCTGAGGCTTATCAAGTCCCGATACGTACCTTCGGCATCTGCAGCAAATGTGAGATTGTCAACATTGCGGTGTATCGCCGTTGGGGATATGCCCGCAATCTGTTCGAAGTCCAGATCGTCATAGATGAGGTCCGAGGCGGCCATGCCCTTGGTGTCCTGGCCCTCAGTAAAGACACCCGTGCCAGACTGCAGGAACGTGTCAGGAGACAGAGCGGGCCAACTTCTAAACGAGATACACACTGTGTGAATGAGCACAGGCAAGTCACCTGTCTGTTCGTGACGCTTCTTCAGACCTCTAAGGGTGGCCTTCATAGCGGGAACATCATCTGAGTCGGCCTAGTGCACGATGAGGATGCGTCTGAGTGTAGCACAGTGTGCGAAACTGGAACTTGCCAAGGATAAAACGAAGTGGGCGTTTTCAGCAAGCTTCTCGACGAGTGCGACGTCTGCATATGAGCCGACGACGCTCTTGACCCCAAATTTCTCCTGCAGGCGCTTCGCTTTCTCTTCGCTGCGCACGAGCGCAGTGATCTCGAAAGTAGCTGAACTTGGGTGCGACAGCAGCCTCGATAGCACGGTGCCACCAATGTAGCCTGTAAACTGATCAGCTCCTCATTTATGTAGCTAAATTCGAGGGTACATACCAGTAGCACCAATAATGAAGAAAGGTATCTTTCCGACCATGACTGGGATGTACTGCGTGGAAGTGAGTGCTGAGAGGGTTCTGTG
This sequence comes from Phanerodontia chrysosporium, assembly GCA_001910725.1. Taxonomy (NCBI): domain Eukaryota; kingdom Fungi; phylum Basidiomycota; class Agaricomycetes; order Polyporales; family Phanerochaetaceae; genus Phanerodontia; species Phanerodontia chrysosporium. The sequence goes on from MJGA01000042.1 coordinate 113,047, forward strand.
CAGCGAGCCCTTTATACCTTGTAGTCACAGCCCCACGCCTTACCAAGGACTTGCGTAGGAGCGCGCCGCAGGCATCAGGGGTGGTTGAGCTTTGCAGAACCAACTCTCGGTGTCATTCTAGAGACCTCATCACCGTACACTTTGCCTACCGCTCGGGGAAATTCGCCGTCGAAATTAGGTCCAGAGGCACACCATCCTTGTCCTACCACATTTCGATAGCTCGTTCATCCTGCTCTGGGACTGCCAGGACGTGCCAGGACAATAATACTGAAAACTTGGGTCGTTTACTATTGAAAAATCGTCAAGTCGAAACGCCATTGAACACGAACCGAAGGTTGCTCACCAGAAGAGGAATGCGTCTCCAAACGTGCGCTCCCTGCACACGTCGCAGCCTGACCAAGTCAGCCAGCTTTGTAAGACAAGACCGCCACCAACATTAGTCATGTTCGCCATCGCGGTCAACATTGTCGTTTACTAGCGCTTGTTGCTGGCTGGCCGCCACGTGGCGAGTTGATCTGCTTCGCGTCCCTCAACCCACCTCGACCTCTTACGACGGTTTTGCGAACATGGCGGACAAGCAATCCTCCTTGCATCGGTTCGTTCTAGAATATATCTTTCTACTGTTACCGGATGCAGGCCGACCACGTCTCATTGGCCGCGGATACAATTCATGTCAATGCAGCGGGCCTCATCTCGATATCCGACAACCGTACGCATCACAATGTGTCCAAGGTACGCTATGTCATTATGCCTCGCATTCCGATCCTTCGGAGAATCTGACTCAGTGTGGCGCTCCTCAACCGCTATTCCTGGAGATCGGTGGTGGTAAAGACACAAGAAATGGTACGAATACACTCAGTGGATGCCAATCATGACTCGGGAGGTGACTCTGACGATTATATGGCCCAGATAAAACCTATATCATCAGTATCAGCGACGGTTCAACTGGAACCACGCTCAGGGACGTACCAGGCCAATCACAGATGTGTCCACGGTTATGGAGGCGATGCAGCAGTGCGGTGTTGAACCACGTACCAGAAGCGGTGCTCAGTGATGAGAGCTCAAGCCCCAGATAGGAGAGGTTGAAGTTCGTTTAGACTAGGTAAGACTCCAGTAATGATGGCGTGTATGCTTCTGCTAATAGCATCTCATCTCGTCTCAACTGTTAGGGAACCATCACTCGCTCTCGAGTCTCCGCGATGCAAAACAAAGCATGCTGGCAGGATATCCTCACCTTGAACCCGATGCTGGCCTGGCACTTCCTGGGTTCGCAGTTTTGCCAGGGCCAGTACACAGAATTCTACAATCAGGCCTCTCGTTCTCAACCTGACGCAGAAGCATGATGAACGGCCGTCCACAGGGTCCCTACAGGCGCCGGCACTGCAGGAAGCTGCATAGGCAAGCGGTGCCAGCCTCCAGGGCTCACTCCGTTCGCGCTCCGAGAAGAGAGGTCTACATCTCGGAGCGAGCGACTGAGGTGTCCTACACTCTGTCATGGATCATAGGCTTACAGGTTCGTTGCAGAGACCGTCCATATCCACTCCGCCTCTGCTTCTTGCCCTGTGTCGCTGCTTGGCTATAAGCTTCCCCCGTCATTTATATTGTCCATCGGCTCTTCCGTCTTGGTGATTACTCACGCAATGTCCAAGGTGGAACCTGGTAATCTTCACAGTATCTTGGAGCTTGATCCTGCTCCCGTTGATTGTGGATTTTCTGCATGGTCTACGGTGAGTAGCATCGTGCATTCATCCCCCCTACCCGTCTCATACGCAATAAAGCTGGCAGCGTCGTGCCTGATGGGACTCTTTGTCTTTGGCTTTCCAAACTCCTCGGGCGCTCTTCTCGCTGCGTATCTCGATGATTCGCTCTATACTTCGCAACAGTTCGCGACGACTCTGCTGCCGCTTGTTGGGACATGCTGTACTGGTATATTGTATTGTGGAGGTACCCTCAATTCTTCTTGCTAGAATCGTCATGAATAGACTAACGTTTGCCCACAGGCGTCGTCATCGAGCCTTCGATACGTTGCTACCCTCGCCTCCGGAAGGTCTATACCTGGCTTGGAATTTTTATCTGCTTCCTGAGCCTGCTGACCGCAAGCTTCACCACCAATGTAGGTATGACGCATTAACTTTCGCAACACTGACTGACGTGCTTCCAGGTGGTCATGCTGATTGCCCTTGAAGGCGTCACCTTCGGTATAGGTGCCGGTATGTCCGCAGTCTGCTGCCCTTGAGAGCAACAATGACTGAGTGGCAACAGCATTCGTCTATTGCCCTCTCGTGTCTTACATGACCGAATGGTTCGTAAAACGCCGCGGCTTGGCGAACGGGATTCTCTTCGCAGGTAAGATAGCTTGACAGCAACACCAACGTGCCGTGCTGGGCTAATGACAAGCGCAGCGGACAACGCTGGTGGAATGCTCTTTCCAATCGTCATGCCCATTCTTATCTCTCGCTTCGGCATTACGATGACGCTGCGCATCTACGCCATTGCTCTCGCAGCCTGCCTCATTCCAGCCGCGTTCCTCCTCAGAACACGCCGGGCCTCGTCTCCACCAGCCGACGTCAAACTGTCATTGAAGCCGACCTCTGGCTTCTGGCTCAGAGACAATCGGTTCTGGTTCTTCATTGCGCTTAATACTATCCAGGGTCTTGCGCATTTTGTGCCTCTCACCTGGCTACCGAGTACGTGAGCTGCCCTTCACAAGCCCGGGTGCGCAAGCTCATTTGTGCTCCAGCATTTGCAACCGACCTTGGCCTTAGCGAGAGCCAGGCCTCGCTCACGCTTACGCTCGTGAATGGAGCATCGGTGCTCGCAGGGTTCGCGGCGGGCTGGCTCAGCGATCGCTACAACATCTGGGTGCTCGCCATTTTGTCTCTCCTACTGTCTGCGGTCGCGACCTTCGTTTTATGGGGCGTCGCGGCGTCATCCTTCACCGGTGTCCTCATATATGGTGTTGCGCATGGCCTCACCGCGGGAGGATGGTCAAGCCTCTGGAGCGGTTTCGTCCGTCCTGTCGCAGGTGCGCTTCAGGCGTGACTTTTCAATCGATGATTCTGACCTCGCGCGCTGTAGGAAATGACGCCGGGCTTGCGACAACGATGTTCAGCCTTCTTCTCTTCACCCGCGGCATGGGCAACATTGTCTCGACCCCGATCACCACAGAGCTGAAGAACATGTACTGCCCCGTTGCGCCCGGGAGCCGTATTTCACGGGCAGGCTTCGCGGGTGCGGACGGGAAATACGTACTCGTGGTCGTCTATACCGGGACGTGCTTTGCTGTAGCAGCTGCCGTTGCTATCTTGGGCTGGTTCAAAGAGCGACGCCGGAGCAGGACGCAGGTGGAGAAGGCATAGATTCTTGTGTGCGAATTACTTGATGCTTCGTACTAACTGCGGACACTACAGGCAAAAACGTGCCTATTTTTACTTAGGAATATATATGGTTACACCGTGTACAAGGTCTCGCTCAGCCCCACTCGTTAAAGATGACGAAGTATACGCTAACGAGCAGTTCGACTATAAGATGCTGCCAGTGATGGCCACAGACGTGCATGGGCGACGGCCAAGGCATGCCTTGTGTGAACCTGTTACCTCTGCGCTTCAAGTTCTTTACCCGTATTGTCATTATACCTCATCTGGTACGTAACAGCCTTGTCAAACCTAATACATTGCGGACCTGACGGAATCGCAGACGATAGACACAGCTTGGTTGGCCCTGGGGCGACTTACACCGATGATGGTTCACACCCTCGGGCCGCACGTGTCTACATGGCACAGGAACCGTGCAGGCATGGTTTGATCCACACACTTGGAGCTTCTTGCGGCTAACCTTTCCGGTTCACGTCAGGCGACGCTCGGCTTCGCAAGCTACAGCCCATGGTCCTTTCCCTGACCTGCCCTCATGCATAACCTCGCAGCTCCCCGCCCATCGCCGGTACATGTATCCCCACGTAAAGGTGAGCTTCATAGCCCTAGGATATATCTTCCGTCGAACTTCCATTTCATTCCCTTTCGCCGGAATGTTTGATCCTCCTGATACTGTCCGCTCGCATGTTCAAAAGCTCACATGCGATTCCTCCTCGGGCCAACCTTCACGCTGCAAACTATCATCGATCGCAGTGAACATATACTTCACTGCTACCACGGTTGGTCCGGGTACGTCCCACGGCGCTCGCTACTAGCGGACGTTTACGTGGTGTTTTCGTATTGGCAGTACGCGCCGCCAACTTCCTACCGTGCGGTGCTGACTCTATCGTGAACCTAGAAGAGATGGAGATAGACCGATGCCGCACAACCTCTTGGATTCCGACGATTCGAGGCGTTTCGAGGGATATTGGACATGGTCACTCTCCTAGCTGCTACCGTCGAGAAGCCATGACATGACTAGAAATCTACATTTCGCGCAGCGTGCCTGAGATGGGTGAGTGAACATATAATCGTACAAGTGGTATCCGCCCATTGTTCCACAGCTCGGCTAAGGCTCTCCTCAGGTGGTCTATCATCGATCAAGTGCCTGAATGATATTCACACTGATACTACGAGATGCCTCCTGCACCACAACTTCCCATTTGTAATTGTATGCGGTAAACCACAAGCTGACTAGTTTGCTCATCCGAGTGAATCCCGGATCCCGGAAATGGCGTACAGTGTGTATATCTATCCCACATTGACGGTTCCCCAGGACTGCTCTTACAGGGTCGATCCCCTCTCCTCAAAGCTCCTAGATTCCGTTAAATACGTATGGAATCAATCGAGGCCAAGTCGTGCACCAGCCCTAGCTTCCTGAACAGTCCACGAACTGAAGAGAAATGCATTGGGAACCCATCCGTGACGATCGGTGGCGCGGAGAACACTAACCCTGTCGATCGCGGCTTTGCCGCATGGGCTACGGTACGCAGGTACGTATATTCGCCCTCACGTCTACTCATAGATCGTGTCCACAGCTGATGGCATCGTGCCTCATGGGCCTGTTCGTATGGGGCATTCCGATGTCTTCGGGAGTGTTACTCGCTGCGTACCTGGACAATCCTGTGTACGGTTCCCAAAGGCGAGCATCGTCTCTCCTTCCGTTGATCGGCACGTTCTGCACCGGGATCATGTATTGCGGTGGTACGTCCCTCTATAACGGATCGGCAGAATAACTCCGCTAACACCGTGGAAAGGCATCGTCATCAATCCATCCATCCGATCAGTACCTCGCCTTCGGCAGGTGTACACTTGGGCTGGTATAATGATTTGTGTCGCAAGTTTGCTTGTTGCGAGTTTTGTTACCAATGTAAGCCGGTTGTTCGCTGTCTCTGACTCAACTGCTAACAACGGGGTTGCGTCCTAGATAATCGCTCTGATTGTCCTCGAAGGGATTACCTTCGGCATTGGGGGCGGTACGTCATCTATGGTTCTACGTGACTTACTGCGTGGCCTCCTTTAACCCACTACTACAGCGCTGGTTTATTGCACGTTGGTTTCTTATATGACTGAATGGTTCGTGAAGCGTAGAGGTTTAGCAAATGGAATATTGTTCGCAGGTGCGCCATTGTCTCCACCAGGCTTCCGGGTGCTGACACCCACCCGATGGCCCGACAGCCGATAGCGGAGGCGGAGTACTGTTCCCCGTCATCATTCCCCCGCTGATTACACGGTATGGTGTCGCAGTGACCGTTCGGATTTATGCCATTGCCATGGGAGCAGTCCTACTTCCTGCAGCCTTCTTCATGATATCGCGCCACTCGTTCGATTCCGACCACCGCAATGCGCTCTCACAATGGGGTTCGGCACGCAGGTGGGCGCGGAACCGCAAATTCTGGATCGTCGTCGGGGTGAATACCGTCCAGGGCCTTGCGCACTTTGTACCTTTGATCTGGCTACCGAGTGAGTCAATCCACATCGGATAAGAATGTGGCGTCTGACCGAGACGGGTGGCAGCATTCGGAACAGCACTCGGGCTCAGCGAAGGCCAAGCGTCGCTCGTCCTAACGCTTGTATACGGCGCGTCTGTGCCCGGAGGATTTGCCATGGGCTGGCTCAGCGACCGCTACAATATTTGGGTCCTAGCAGTCCCATCTCTGCTACTCACCGCATTGGCCACTTTCCTTTTCTGGGGGGTCGCTGCCGCATCGTTCGCAGGCTTCCTTGTATACGGTGTAGCGTTCGGCCTCACCGCGGGGAGCTGGTCCAGTCTGTGGAGCGGGCTTGTGCAACAAGTCGCAGGTGCGTCAGAAGAGAAGACGATATCTAGCGTCTAACAGTGCGTATAGAGGAGGATGCCGCTGCTGCCTCGATGATGTACAACATATTACTATTCTCGCGCGGCATTGGAAGCCTGGTCTCGACGCCCATCTCGAGCGCCTTCCGCGACGTTCGACTCTTCGCCGCTTCCGCTGAAGCTATGCCGAAAACCGGGTACATTGTTGACGACGGCAGATACTCCGTCATGATCATCTACACCGGGGCATGCCTCGTCATCTCGGCCGCTATTGCCTCCCTGGGATGGCGAATAGATAAGAAGCTGAAAAGAATATCCAGGGCAGACGAGGTGTAGGGCAATAGATATAGCTTATAAGGGGCCCCAGAGAAATCGATGATTTCGAGATGCAACGGCACCCTCAAAAACGTGAGACCGTCGCGTGAAAGGCCTAGGACGAGCACCAGGAAGCTTGCGAAACTCGTACCCCTATCTGGTGGCAAGGACGTAGTCAGTGAATTGTGAGGTAGACAAGAGGCCAAATCGTACGCGTTGTGGATCGAAGCGACGCAGGAAGAGGGGTAGACCGAAAGGCCGCTCGAATCTGCCGTCTGATGTCGATGAGTTTTGAACGGCTTGAGAGGCCTGGCGAAGGTTTCCTGTACGTCACGAAACGGACGTTGGATCAGCACAATCTAGTTCCACAAGCACGGTGGCGCGATCGCTCCCTCGGCATGCTGACGATAAACGCGGGTGTATGGAGATGTCAAAGTAAATGTACTGTCTTTCGCCCTCGCCTGATCAGCACAGTCAGCACGGATTCGTAGCCACAAAGACGATATAGTGGCAGGACACGCGTGGCGCGCTTGGGCGGTGGCGAACCATTGCCTTCGAACGAGGCTGTGCGGTTGCTTGCTTCCTAAAGCAAAGAGGATGCAGGACCTCCAGCGTGCAAGATATATATCAGTGCAATGAGGGGATATGATAGCTGCTTCAAGGAAATTGGAGGTGGTATACATCACCTGGGGAAGTTGAGCGCTGGAAGCGCCCACAGCTGGAGTTCCAAGTAATGCATATTAACCACTGTGGCGGCAAGGTAGACTCGATAATCCAGCCGTTATGACGAGTTCCGGTTCGACGATGAATCCGAGGGTGTGAAACTACAAGACGTTTTGGGAGGGTGGTAAGATTTTGATCTGATCAGCGGAGCGTGAAGCGGTCGTCGAACCGTACAACTCGTCATAACGACTGGGCGGACCTGTCGGTCTTTTGGCGGGTGCCTTTGGGCGCTCGACACTTACGCGTTTTCGTGCGTGTGCTTTCCTAGTAGGATGCGGCAGACCACACGCAGTACGTAGCAATCGTTTAATACCCATTTCATTTGGAGAGATTATCATCATGCAAGAGACTGCTAGCAAGTGTGAACAGGTCACGAGATGAACATGCCGGCGGATCCCGCTGATTGACAGGCGTGGGGATACTCTAGCCGTGCTGTCTTTGTGGGCCCACCGTCGAGCTCAACATAGACCTCAGCCCCAGTACAACTGACGAAAGAGTCACTCACGTCCCCTGCATGTCCCATGTACCAGCGTTCCCTGCACCATTCTGTCCATTGGCGGACCATCGACCCTGCGCCCCATCCCTCTGCTCGAGCTCCGTTTGGCGTCCTCTAGCAGGGCTGCCGTCAAATGATGGAGCAAAGGCGTGCGGCGACCTCCCTTGTGGTGAGTGATTTGCCTGTTGTACATGGTGTAATGGAGGTGGAGGAAGGCCATGTGAAGGAGTATACAGGCCTTGTGGGGACGGATACAGCGGCTGGGCTACGGGAGCATGCCCAGAGAAAACCGGACGGTGGTGCAGGGGCGTCGGTGTTGGTGCAGGGTAGTGTATTCCTGCATGCGTGGATCCAGGAAACCGTGCCGGAGACAAACTATATAGCGGGGCGGCGGCTGGGTAGGCGAACATGCCGGTCGAAGTCAAGGCCGTGTATACGGGCTGCCCAACGGCGCGGTTGGTCGCTGAGAGTGCACGAAATGGAGTACCATGCTGATGCTGAAGGTTTCGATAGAGCGCACTGTGTGAAGCGTGCATTGGTGTCGCCAAGATATGGGGAGCATGTGCCGGAGGTGCTTGGTCTGTCGGTGCAGGCAAGCCTGTTCGTCTCCCGTGCTGTCCTGTATCTGCACTAATGGACTAACTCGGATTGTCAGCATATCACACATGCGTATGGCCGAAGGCACTCTGGTGCGTAGCTATTGCTCACATACACTACCTGAACACTAATCGCATCGTTTATATAGCAAGATTGTTATGGATAACTGGCTCGTCAACCCTACTGGCAAGGCAAACTCATGGGTCGAGGTGGATCTTTTGCAAGAGCACCTCAACTACTGGATCAAGGTAATGAACTTTCGTTGCGTAACTCATGCTCGGGCGCACTCACCGATCGATCCAGGCCATCTACCGTGCACGGGGGAGCAACGCGTCTTGGGAATGGCTCGCAATGATCGCACCGTGCGTCCATATCCTGCGCGAACTCGCCAAGCAAGTCCACGCAACGTTCGGCAGCCGGCAAGGCAACAAGCATACCAGTCCCGACTTGCAACGCGATATCGACCGATTGATGGCGTCCCTTGCACAGCACAACGTTTACAAGGTCGAAGAGGGCCGCTGCATCGACTCAGAAGACGGTGAGGTCCCGAATGTTGTTACTGATGGCATTAAGGACCTACAGGAACCTCTTCGCGACTACAACAAACTCTTCCGAGAGTTGCAAGCCGGTATCCGATCAAAGCCTCTTGTCGGCGAGCCGTATATCCCGCCATCTGCAGCGGCTCCTAGCCCTGAAGGCCCGACCAGCTCGAGCACCCTGGCAGGCGATACCGATGAGCTGAACGGTCTGCTTGAGGACAACGGTGCTGTGGACCCTGCAGATGACGATGACGCGCCGAATGCTGACCTTGACGATGACGCCGACACCGCGAGCGCTGCGTCAGGGTCAGAAGCTCCTTTCGGACATCGACTTGACGACGATGAACCGCGGGAACGTTGGTTCAGCCTCGATAACGAGGAGGACGTCGCACTCGACATGGACACTTTTCAGGACGACGAAGACAGTGAAGATGGCGACGATGGTGACGACGACGAGGACAACTGACATTATGTAAGTCTATTCGTTGCTTTGTACACCTCTCAAGCTCATGTGTTGAGTCTCAGGCTGTCAGACGTGCCCATACCGTGCTTCAATGGGTCAATTTCGCACGCAATTCTGCGTGCTTCTCATGGCATCGCACTATCCAAGAGTTTTCTGTTGGTAGTATACTTTGTATCACTATTTTCTACCAGAAATCCATAAACAACCTTGTGTCTACATGCGGGACTGTTGTGCTGCGCGCGATTTTGTCACGGAGCGAGTTGCGTGAATCTGCTAAGTATTAAGCGCCTAAAGGGTCCCGCCAAAAAGCCGACGAGTCCGCCCAGCCGCTTCTACGAAGCTTGTACCGCGCCCACCGTCGGGCTTGCGGAGTATGAAACGGTACGGGCATATCCGAGCCTAGCGGCAAGGCAACGGCCAGCCATAGAGTGGGCCTCACGTCAAAGATCCACCCAGAACAGCACAATGAGGATATGAGGCAATATGAGAGCGATAGAAGTACAGCCATAAACACAACATCCAGGACGATCACTAGTGCAACAGATATGAGCGTGGAGGACAGAAGCACAGAAGGAGATGCGTACCTTAATAAACTTGGCCATGAATTTTCTTATGGAATGAAGGTGGTCAGCCGGTCAGGACATGTGAACAAGCGAATATGAACTCACTTGTGAAACTCTGTCCGCAACAGGTCGTTGACGAATTGTCCAGACGCTTTGTCCTTGTCTCGCTGGTTCATCGCCTGGTTCTTGAAGATCAGGTCTAGAGGAAACATTGCGGGGTCAGAGACAGAGGTATAGTATCGTACGAAAGCTGCGTACCGTCGTCCCACCTCCTCTTAACAGCGAACGTTCCCGGTACAGTGGTATTTACACCCGTCGGCGTCTGACCAAGTGCAGCGGCGAGGTTCAACAATGGATTTGCTGTGGCAATCTCGGCTTCACGCTGTGCTGCCGAAGACGCGGATTGTTCGCGTTCTTGTCGCTCCTTCTCCGCTGCACGTTCTCGCTTTATCTTCTCCAGCTCGCGCAGGAGCTCGGCAGAGTCGTCTTCGTCATCGTCATCGTCGTCGTCATCCCTGTGAGCCACGTCAGGAGGACGGCTCAGGAGCATGAAGTCTCAAACGTACTCGTCGTCGTCATCCTCGTCCTGGACGTCCTTCTCGCCCTTCTCAGAATGCTTCTCCTCGTCCTCGTCCTCGTCCTTGTCCATCTCCAGTGCCTCCTGCAGCAGTTTCCTTCGCTTGTTCGCCTCGTCGTCTGCTGCACTCCCGTTCTCTACCGCAAGCGGTGGCTTGCCCTCGGCCTTCCTCTTCTTCTCTTTCGCCTCTGCCTCCGCCGCAAGCAACTCCGCGCGCAAGTCGCGCTTCTTGACCTCGTCGACCGATGTCTGGCCAGGTTGTCTATGGGTATAAAAGCGGTGTGAAGTGATGCATCTGAGACGCGGACCACGGGCACGCACCTGAACTTGAGCTTCGTGTGTGCGGCCATGTCCCGCACGGAGAACTGGCGTGAGCCGCCCTTGACATCCTTTGCCTGGGCAGGATCCCATGTTGGTCTGTGCGCTGTCGACATGGCGGCGTGATCGTCGAGAGCAACGTCGAGGAGAGGAGAACTGTGGTGGTGGTCGCTTGCCTCCACGCGATACTCGGCCTTGCATAGTTTGGTTCGGTATCTATGATGCGATCAATCATACTGCCACGGCGATCAAATGATGGAAAAGCGAACCAAACCAAGCACTCCGAAAGCAAATTTCCCGACCTCTCCTTTCTTGAGTCACGCAGTCCGTGTGACGAGACCTCATCTATTCCAAAGACACAGGTATTTTTCTGGAGGTACGGCTGGATGAATCTACCCTGTTTGAGTAGTATCTAACCGCCAGATGTACACAGCTCCTACCGCAAAGTGCCGCCACACGCGGCATGCGAGTGCTGCGGGACACTAGCGGGAGACCGACTCCAACGTACGCACTATCTTCCACGCAACTAGCGCGATGACCAGTCGTCGTGCTCGACGTTCATCCGAGAAGCTACGCTAGGGCTTCCGCTGGCCGTGCCACGCGTGCACCGCCCGCATGCTGTGCTCACCGCGATGTTCTCCCCGAGACGACGCGTCGGCCGTCGTGGGCTGCGCCGTCGAGGTTGGTATGCTCCGTCACAAATGTAGTATATTACGCTTCCAGTGTTAACGCGCTTCTTCGGTAGAACCAGACGCTGCGCATGGTCCCAGTCCTGCATGAGCCAGCAAATCAGTTTGTGCCCCTGAGACTATGCCAAATCGCTGCTCGAACATACCTCCAGTCTGTCCACCTAATCCTGCTGCGCACTAGTCCCCGCTGTTGTGGAGATGTCCGCCGACTTATTGTGCGTCTCCGCGCGGAGACCAAGGGACCCGGGGTGGTATCTGGATATGAATGGTGGCGCGTCCGCTCAAGCGGCTCGCTTTCCCCATTTCGCCAACAAATGCAAACTACAGTTTGCATAGGAATTCGTCTTCCGGCAGGCTCTGAATGTCCCTCTTCCGTCATTTTAGGAGAGGGTCGTCTTCGCCGGTTGACATCGAGCTTGGAGTCATCTAGGCCTGAATCTTGTGGCTTCTTCTCATCATCGCAGGACCCTAGACTTGTCATATGGAAGGAAAATACCGAATCAACACCTCATACTCGATACTCATTGGGGCGCTACTCGTTACCGGACCAGTTGTGGGGATTGTGGTCCAGCATCGCGGTTTACTCCCCATCATGGAGTGCATAGCTGTCCATGTACGCAGGGAAAACGGAGAGTATCGGTGAGTTTCGTGAACCTTGACCGGCATCTGTTTAAGCGTTCTATATCCCATTCCCCTGTAGCCCATCTCCCCATGTCATGCCGCATCGCCCACCGTTAGCCCCCCTCTTTCAGAAGTCTAATTTCCAGTATTGCTGACCCCAGGACGGCTGAACGGCTCACGGCACTTCGTTTGGCTTATCGGATAGACCCTTGCACTCACTTCAAGAGACAGGTTCCAGTTATTTCAGATCACGTCCTGCGATTGTATCCATCGGAAGGCGAAGGGTATTCCAGGGTCTACTAGGTTCCACCATACCAGATGCGGTATGTCCGTCCCTTCCATATCATAATGAATAATGCTAGACTTCAGCAACATCTCGCCTCTTCAACGCTTTATTGCTAGCCACGACAGAGATGCCTTCGCTCCCATCTTCGCGATCCCGAAGGCGCCGTTATCCGCGCTACGCGCAACTTATGCGTTCATCTTTAGCCATATGGGCTCGGGGTCTCACTGCAGTCATGACTCCGAGCGTGCCTTCTCCGCCGTACGATGCCCGAGCCTGCCCGCTACTCACTATTCGGCGCTCCTTGGCGCGTGCTCCAGACAGCCGTCCTGGGGCAAGGTTTGATTCAGCCCACGGGCCACGGATACTCTTCTCGGACTGATGTGACAGAAAACATCAAGCTCTCGGAGGGTGCACTGCGCGCCGCGCGGGCGTCGAAGCGGTGCCCGGACGGTCCAATTGTACAAATATTGTGCGCGGCCTCGCACCAGTCTGCATATGTGCGCCTCCATGCATCACGTCGTGCATGGCGTGCGAATGCCCGCTGCGGCTGGCCACTGTGGCTATTGTGCCGCGCAGCCCCGCGAAGCCTGCATCGCCGCCGCCCCACAGGCGCCCGTAAACCTCTGGCACGGATGCAAGGGTGCTCGGGCGGGAAGGCGTGCTAGTGCCGCGCGGCTCGTCTTCTTCACCAGTTATTGTCGGCTGCAGGAGCTTCTTGCACGGTCGTCGAGCGGCCGTCCGTCATGTCTGTCAACCTCGATACGCGCGGACGTAACAATCGGCTGCACGACGGCTGCTTGTCGCGCACAGCGAGAGACATGGACACCGTGGAGGAGCACAAGCTGCTTGTAGCAGCGGGATACCGATTGCGGGAGCTCTCTGCCGGCGATTCTCACAGAACTTCAGGAGGTGCGAGATACATGCTGTGACATGGACTAAAAGGGTATGCGATCGACCCCGCGTCTGCCAGCGCACACCGCCGAGTGGGCCTTACTCTGCACACTGCGGGGTGCTCATACGTGTCGCTGCGAGGCATGGCTTGCAGAATGACCCGCGCAGCGGATATGATAGCCGCAGAGGGCTTGTACGATCTTAAGCAGTCTGGCGGTACGTTTCACGCACAGTCGACTGACATTGAATTAGCGTTACGTCAGGTAGGAGCCTAGAATCTACTGGATATGATATGTCCATTCCTGCTGTGCACGTCCGTCTGCTCGTGAAAATGAGTCAGGGCAGCAACTCACGGAACGAGTACGGGATACTGTTCTGCACGCCTGAACGGGACCCAGAAGCAACAAGGCTCGGGTGTAGAGGTTGCCAGCTGAGCCGGGAGTAACAATATGACAGCGTCCAACTCGCGATGTCTTGTCTCTGGGAACAATGTCGAGCTTCGACTAGCTGAGAGGTCTCCATGCAGCACGAATGGTAGAACGCGCGTGCTTACGACGGTGTATTGAACGAACCCTGAAACCTACAAGCCAGCGCCCGGCAACCTCCCGAGATCTCACGTCGGCGTAGTGCAGTGAGCCCTTCAGTTCAAACCATGATCTGCTCCAGACGCACCTCCATGCTCCCCGCTCTTCCGCGTCTCCCGCCACGTCCGCTCTCGTCCCCAATTTAGGCATCCTTGGCACTCCAATCAGAGACAGCGGACAAAGATAGCGTTCAAGGAGATTGGGCAGGCCAGCTCACCGAGGCGGATCGTTCACATACACCGGTCTATGTCGCTAGCCGCCCGGAAGATGAATTGCTCGAGCTCGCTACAGGGTAAGTACGACCAACTGAGAAGCGAGCTTGTTTCCAATTAATCAGAGAACGCCATGTAGATCCTCTGGATCTCGCACTGCTACGGTTGCCGAACAGGCTCAGGTCAGGAGTGAAAAGCGCATTCCACGCCGGCAAACCGGTGATGCCATCACGGGCGGCTACGGAATCCGCCTTCAACGCTCAAAACGCGATATCTGATGAAATTTGCCCTGCTGGGACGTCTTGGGTATGGTCTGCAGCAAAACCATGCACGTATGAAGGGTTGGAAGTCTCAGAACTCAAATGACGAAGAATCCATGAGGTGACGAGGCGGGGACTCAAGAAGCGCCGAACTGGGATCAGGACCCGGAGCACTGCGCAGCGTAGATGATGCCTTTTGCCATGCAACACGGCAGCTCCTTTCGTAGACTTTCCAAGGACATATTACTTATATGCACCATGACATAGACCGATAATTGAGGGCCCGTGTAGAAATGCCTCGGACCATCAACTCCTCGGCAGCTTCAGGTTGTCTAAACTTGAGAGTGTGTTGCTTGCTTTTGCTCCCTCCGATGCATCTATACAGAGTCCAAACTTGTTGAGACACCTTAGGAGACCGACAGCACTTATTTTTTTGCCTGCGGGATCTCACTGCAAGGATACATGTATATACAAGGATGCCTATGCAGAGTGTATAAATCTATGCTGATTGACGGTCATGTGAAGACACCGGATCCTTCAGCTCCTGAACGTCATATACTGTTGGCTGCTTCTAACCTGTCTATTCTAGCAACAATTTTCGACGCGAAATGTAGCTTGCGGACTGTCAGTGTTCCGGGGTCTCAGCGCTATCTTCTGCTAGGCGCCGCAGCACTTGTGCAGATGCCCCATCGCCTTTCGCTTTGAACGATTGCGGACAGCTTGGGCACACAAGCTAACATCCTGGTAGCCATGTGCATGCCATATAACCCTGCCGTAGACCGAATTGTGTTGGGCAAGGCCGCGGCGCTTCGATATTACGGGCGCCTAGCTACCGATGGCGCCATCACCGGTTTGCCGATGCGCAACGCGCTTTTCACTCCTGACCTGAGCCTGTTCGGCAACCGTAACTGCACGGCCCTGAGCGAGTGTGGGGACCCAATCCTAGCGGTAGCCGCGGAAGATGCTGTGTCTTCGAGTCAAACTCACCAGGGTTAAGGTTGGGGTTCAACTCCTTCCGCGCCAACTTTCTTCAGCTTTCAACTCATCCCTCGGCGACTCGTGGACACCCTTCCTCCGTCCATCTGGCCGTGACTGGATCTGTGACAACTTGGCTACCTGGCTAATTCTGATTCTTCGTATTCTGGTCTGTGCATCGGCGTCATACCTCACCCTGATTCGGTCGGTGCTGCTCTGGCGAACGCGTATAAAGTCTGGCTTGCTCGAGGTCTGTCTGGCACCAACTCACATCGCCACCTCCTCGAGACTTCTGTGATACTCCTCTGCAGCGATGGGCAACTCTCAGTCTCTTGCGTCTCCGCTCGACTCGGCCGAGCACCCCGTCCTCGAGTCTAAGCATCTTGCACAGGTCTCGCAGTTGGTCGCAAAGAAACAGTCGAACGCGTTCTCGGCTCTGACACTCGGCTGCACGTCGCCATCATCCAATTTCGACGACAGCGTCTCGCAGGATGGATCTGACCACAGCGCGCGCAGCTTTGAGGCGCCGCCACCTCTCTATGCCTCCGCGAACGAGATCCACGAAGCCGACGAGAAGGCCGAGGAGGCGTTTAAGGGATTCCTCAAGACATACCCCGAATACCAGCTCACCTGGACCCTGGATGCTCTCCGGCGGAGTGACTTTGCGCGTCTCGACCGCTCCGGCGAGACTTATGTCGACTTTATGGGTGCTTCTCTCTATCCCGAGAGTTTGATCCGCGTACACACCGCGCTGCTTCAACGCAACGTATTGGGAAACACCCACTCGGTCAACAATTCGTAACGCCCTCTTATCATCTGCTTATCATCTTCGCGCTCATGTCCTTGTTTTCCGCAGATCCCGGATGTCCTCGCATTACGTAGAGGAAGCGCGTCAGGCTGTCCTCTCCTTCTTTAGGGCACCTCCGGGCTACACTGTCGTCTGGACTGCGAACGCGACGGGAGCTCTGAAGCTCGTCGGAGAGTCCTTCCCCTTCCAGGAGGGCAGCACCTTCGTGCTGAGCGCGGACTCGCACAATAGTGTGCACGGTATCCGCCAGTTCGCAGCGTGGAAGAACGCGCAAGTCGTCTACATTCCATGCCTTGATCAGGGTGGAGTAGACACCAAGACGGCGATGGTACCGCTCCCCATCGTGTCTCACAGATGCACTTGCTGATTGATTCTCAACAGGATGTACTGTCTACCCACCGCGCTCCGCACGACACCGCCCCGGCGCTGTTTGCGCTGACGGCACAGTCGAACGTGACCAACAGCAAGAATAGTCTTAGCCTCGTAAAGCACGCAAAGTCGCTGGGGTACAGCGTGCTCCTCGATGCGGCCGCGCTCGCTGCGACCTCGGTCGTGAACCTCACCGACTGCCCGGTCGACGCCATGGCCCTGAGCTTTTACAAGCTATTCGGCTTCCCCACCGGTGTCGGCGCCCTAATCGTCAAAGAGTCTTTCCTCGCGGAACTCTCCCGCCCCTGGTTCGCTGGAGGTACCGTGGACCTCGTCCAAGCGCCTGGCATGGTCTACAGGCTGAGCAATGACATGAAGTCGCGCTTCGAGGTAAGTCGTATTTCGCGCGGGCGGCAGCCTGGTAGCACGGGTTCCTGTGTCTCTGAATGGTCTCAGGGCGAGTAACAGCAGCTGACTGATCGTCCTCTGCAGGATGGGACCATAAACTTCCTCAACCTTCCCGCCATCACCGACGGCCTGCGCTTCCTCTCTGCCTATCTCCCCTTCCTGCCGCTGCGCCTCGCGTCCCTGACTCACTACCTCGCCACGTCCCTCGAGGAGCTCAGGCACGACAGCACCGACACCCCTGTCGTCCGCGTGCTCTCCCGCGTGCCCACGCGGCGCCCCAAGGCGGTCGGCGAAGCGTCCGAGACTGGCTCGGTCGTGAGCGTGATCTTCCTGAGCGTGAGTTCCGCCTCCATGTGCCTTGCATTGCGGCCTCACTGACGCGCGCCACCAGCCGGAGGGCGAGATGCTCCCGCTGTCCTTCATCGAGTACGCCGCGACGACGCAGAACATCTCGCTGCGCACGGGCTGCATGTGCAACCCCGGCGGCGCGGCCGCGCTCCTCGGCCTCCGCGAGGAGATGGCGATGCTCACGGACCGCTCGACGATGGCCGACTTCCAGAAGTTCGTCGGCCGCGAGCTCGGCATCGTCCGCATGTCGCTCGGCCTCGCGAGCAACTTCCACGACGTCTACCGTGTCCTCGAGTTCGCGCGCGCCATTGGCACGACCTCCAAGCGCGAGGCGATGTGGAACACCTGGCAGGAGGCCAAGGCCGCGGGCCTCAGCGGCCAGCACTAGAGCCTGGCGTTCCGCGTGGTGTTGGATTTGTTGTATCATTTACATCTCTCCCACTGAGCTTGTGTATCCATGGCATGGCTGTACAACTATACCCTCCTGGTGTTGTAACATTTCTATCAGTTCTCTCTCCTTGGGTTTCATGCACATGTACTACTATTGTACCGTAGACATCTGGGTTCCGTAATCGCACGCGTCACCTCTTCAACTCTTCAATTGCTTCAATGGGACGTATACACAAAAAGCACCCTTACCATTCCTCGGATCCCGAGCAACGACTGATAAGTACAGCCTTATTTCGTACTCGGTGGACAACGATACCGATTGCGACACGTCAAGGACCGGACACTAGCTCTACAGCCCTTGTACACACATTTGTCCGGACATTTCCCGTCGCACCCCGTGTTTGTATTGCATGTACCTACGCGGTATACCCTCTACTGCTTGCGGCCGCCACACACACTACTGGACTGGTCGCACGTTTGCGTACGGAGCGTAAGCTTGATGGCCCAGACTCGTCTCCATCCCATCTCTAGACGGCTTCCGTCCTGACACACTACCTTGTACCTGGATCATAGATAAGCAGTCACGACTCGGTGCACCAGCGCATGCCACGGTGCATATCACCGGGTCCCGAGTAATTATTGCTTCGATACCCTGCAAGAGGCACATGAGCTCGGGCCAGAGAGTTGCCCACCTCGACGCGAGGTGGAGCTACGACGGAGGTAGCACTCGGTGCCCGCTAAGATGACCATTGTGGCGCAGGGTACGCATCAATTTCCGGAGGTGGAGGCACGCAACAGTGCGAAGAGGACTGGCGAAACTAAGTCTGCTTTCCCTCATTTTCGATGTTTGTTGATCTCGAAAGTTCAATTGGCTACAAATGCGGAGCTGTGATACCACCACGTCCTATACCTTAGATACTTTGCACAGCAGAAAACGCAGCTGTACAAGGCTCGAACACGATACATCGTCCTTGGTGACTTTGTTAATTCTAGCATTCGCCGAAACAATCGCCACGGACTTTGGGCCATCTATCCCTGCACCCTGCACCGCCGTTGGGTTAAATTACATCGGTGCAGAGCAGGACGACACTTACAGATCGCAAATAAGGTGTCGCAGCACGACGGTACGCCGCTGGAGGTGAAATGTCGGGGATCCAATCAAGCCAGATGTGATTATCTTTCTTGGACGCCAGACAGCGGGAACGACTTCATCATGGTCACAAAGTCGCCACACCGCGACGTAAAGACTCACAATCGGGCATTGTTACTCTTTATCCAAATGTCATCAGCTGTGCATGGTCAGATAGAATTTATGACGACAGCCTGACACTAGGAGCGGAGTCCAAACTCCTGGTTTTGAAGCTTCAAATCCTGCGCTGCACAGCATTGTCCAAAGCGTAGTTTGCGGGCATGTCGGTTGACGCCTGTAAACTGTTCCAGAGAGCTGCTAGCAATTAAGCACGTCTTGCGTGAGCCATTGAGAGCAGGCTATGACAGATAACGATCTGCGATTTGGTTGTATTATGCTAGACCGAGATCGCTATCATACATCTCGTCTTGCACCATCCATTTTCACTGTGCGCTCAGGACGGCCGCCTGAGTTGCTTGGATCGTCTTTACAGAGGGCCGCTCGGCCATCTTCATGTGCCACCTGCGGAGTGCGCTCAGGACGAGGGAACAGACTTGTACCAGTGAATACTCACTTATAAGCGTTGGGGAACTTCTCGGCGACGTTGACACCCTCGAGTAAGCGGCCGATCGCGAAGTTGTTCCACCTGCAAAGCACGTCGTTATTCGCATGTGGGAACTCTACTGAGGCTGACGACTCACGGGATGAACGACAGGTCCGACACGGTGCAGCGGCTGCCGAGGAGCCACTCCTGCCCGGTGAGGATACCATCGAGGACGCCGAGGACGCGCTGGATCTCGGTCTTGTAGCGCTCCTGCGCACTGGGGAGCTTCTCCGGGTGGAACAGGCTGAACCAGGCGGCTTGACCGTAGTACGGGCCCTGGCCCGACGCCTGGAAGAAGAGCCATTGCAGCTCCTTGAAGCGCTCCTCCTCTGTCGTTGCGGAAATCTTCTTCTCCGTGTCGTACTTCTGCACAAGGTAGAGAATGATCGCGTCGGACTCCCTGGTCGTGCGAGTCACAGTGAGGCAAACGGACACAGGGGTTGACAAGCATATTCTGCGTACCAAAGAGCGAAGTCGTTGTTCTTGTGGTCGATAATCGTGGGGATGCGACCGTTCGGGTTGTACTTGGTGTGCTCAGGAGCCTTCTGCTCACCCTTGTTGAAGTCGAGGTAGACCGACTCGTAGCTCAAACCGAGCTCCTCGAGCACAATTGCCACCTTCCTGCAATAGATTGTCATGACATTGCACAAGGGAACAATGGGGAGACAAGGACGTACCAGCCGTTCGGGCCCAGCTTGTGGGTGAAGAGCGTGAACTGCTTGCCGTGCGACATGTTGGGTGCGCGTTGGAGGGTTGAGCGTATGAGAAGAGGAGACGAGGACAATAACGAGGCCGTTGAGCTGGAGACGTCTTCCAAGCCTCGAAGAGGCAACCTTTATGCAGCTTGGTCAGACCCTTGTGGGATACTCCAGTCCGTGCTGATGGAGGGAAGTCGTAACTTCTCACCATCAGTTTCATTGGACCTATCGCAACGGGGCTTGACGTCCCCAGATGACGAAGCATTTGGATGGAAAATGCTCGAAGCCCAATTGGCTTGGTCCTAGTCTTCCGCGGAGCGGACGTGGTGCCTGTGAAAATGTTAACTGGACGGTTATCCTGCTCATCCGTAACTGACGTTATTCCCAAGTGCTGCCGTGCGGCTCGACAGGAACCATGAGCAGCACATGGCTTTCTTGGGGTTCGTTACCACGAGGAGTAACTGGGGTCGAACTCACTCCCCCTTGTTCAGCATTACCTCAAAACGTGGGGAACGTGACTCTTGCCGCTGAATTTCGCACATTCTCCCATGCTATACTTAAGTGTTCGGTGTGGGAATGTGCTGTCGTGGCGTGAGATACGAAGCCGTCAGCTGGTTCGCATGGCTGAGACGAAGCTTCGGAAAACTGCCAAACGGGGTTCTATCAGTACGTCTAGCGTATGCACATGAAGCAGGTCTGCCTTACCAATGTATGGCGCCCCAGCTATCTCCCTCGAGCACATAGCACAAACCATGAGCGAGAACGACTGGCACAAGCTTGGGCGACAACTTCTAGATGACCCCAGCCACCCAGGTAAGGAAGCCTCTGGAGCGCGTTCTGCGAGGTCAAAGGTCAGTAGCCCAATATTTCATCAGAGCAGACGGGCGTACCACGTGCGACCTTCGCATCATCGGCCATCTCAAGAGTGGATAGAGGGATGTCCTGCTGTACTGTAGAGAACAATCGCGGGCTTACGAACATTCCAGCAGACACATCCACGAAACTTCTAATCTTTGAGTACAAGATAGCTAGTATTGTCCAGGTGTCTAAAAACGAGCGCAGGAGGGCACAAAGCATCCACACCGCAACACCTGTCAGCGCGTCTTCCTGCTCTCGTCTCTACCCGCCGGGATGACCTCGCTCTCGATCTCGAAGCGGCCGCTCTGGCGGAGACGCTGCACGAGGACATCGCCAAGCGCGGTTGACGGCGTGAGCACGCCGCCTTCCAGCGCCGCCTCGGGCAGCTCATCGCGGGAAAGCAGCAGCGCCAGCGCACCCTCGCTGATCATGACCGCGGCAAGTGCGTACCCTGGATCGCCCTGCGCGCGCAGCACGGTTCGAACGTGTGTCGCCGGCTTGCCTGCGACAGGCACGGAGGACGTCACGTTTGTCACCTCGAGGAACCCGTCCTTGAGTTGTCTGAAGGAAGTCAGACAAAAGCGCATTTCTACGTGGTAAATACTACTTACTGCTCAGAGGGGCCTTCACCGGGCGCGGGAATGAGCTTCTTGAACAGCCAGCGAATCTGTATATTCCGTTAGAGGACATGTAAAGCCTCGTCAAAATTGAACATACTGGTGGGATCAACAGGCAGACTGCAGTGAAGGCGAGGCCAAGGCTCAGCAGGATTGACGAGAGCTTGCTACCCCGGACTAGAAATTCGTCATATTTGAACTTCGGGCCATACGCATGAACGCGTGCTTCTGGGGAGGTTGTCTCCAGAGCCTGGCGAATCGTTAGCAAGTCTAAGCATTTAAAGTAGCAAGCCTTGCTCACCCGGAGCTCGTTGATTCCCCAGGACCGCTGCACAATGGCCCGGTTTGCGCCTGCCATGAAGTACCTGCCACCGTAGACTGGTGGGTTCGAGAACGGGAGCGTGTAAAAGAGCCGACTATGCTTGTACTTGGGTCCCTTGATAGCTAGACACGATACCAGTCAGCAAGAGAATTACTTTTACCCCAGGGGGACGTACCTGTGCTCAGAGCCCAGTTCTGCATGGCCCACCGCAGCTTCACGAGCGGAACCTCCTCGAGAATAGAGATGAAGGTCTGGAAGCTGCCGCCCGACATGCTAAACTTCATGTTATATGCGGAGATCGACTGGTCGATGGTTGCGTCAGTGCCAGCTGCGGCCTTCAGGGTCTTGTTACTGAGGTACACGCTGAGGTCGGACGGGACGGAGTCGAAGGCACATGCCGGGACAATGATGGCGTGGGTCTTCGAGGCAAGGTAGTCGTATCTAAACCCACGGGTGAGCAATGTACAGGGGTGGGTACGGAGGGATGCCTACTCGAGAATGATGTCGCGTATCCAATGAGGCTCGCCCGAAAGGTCCACGTAGTGAACGCCACGCCGAGCGCACGCCCTATAGAGAGCTACTAAGCGAGGAGAGAACCGTTAAGAACGTTTCTAGTACGCACCTCACGACAGAAGTCCCCCACCGCCAGAAAGGCCCAACCGCATTAATGACGACCTTGACCTGCTGGACTGTGTTCTCTACGTCCTCAAACTTGGTGACATCCACGACGAATTCCTTCACGCTTTCGTCTAGATTCAATCTCTTCTTCAGGTCAGCAAGCTTGGCCTGCGACCGCGCTGCAATGCCGAGGGTGAAAGAACTCCGTTGAGGGTGTTCCGCGAGGTACTTCGTGATTAGTTGACCGGTGAAACCTACACGTAGACGTAAGTCTACGTCCGAGGTCGCGTAACATGCTGCTTACCGGTAGCTCCTAGAACGAGAATATCGGCCATAGAATACTTGTTACTTGGAGGGAATAATGAGATGTAGAATTGTCGAGTCTGCTCGCGTCAACGTCGTGTGCAAGCGTCTCCTGGATGCCCGGAGGTGTGACGTCTCGCCACGTGAAACACAGATAGTTGATCCGCTCTTTCACCCAATGCAGAAGTGATGCGCCTTTCCAAAGTATACATGTGATGCGCCCGACAGGTGTCCATTTGCCTATTCCTCGTCCTCCTCGCCTTCGTCCTCATCCTCTGATACATCCATACCTGCAGTACGCATGCGCTCCTTGTCGCGCCGACGCTTTCCGTTGAGCTCGTCGAGGAGCACGAGCAGGTCCTCCTGCTCCTTCTCGACCTCATGGCGCTTCTCTTCAGACTCACGAAGCTGCTCCTGCGTGTTGGCAAGCTCAGTCTTCGTGCTATCGAGTTCTGCGCGCACTCTTTCCGCCTTCAAATGTGACTTGAATCAGTACAAGCTCAACGTATGAATGATGGCAATCACGCGCACCTCGTCGGCACGCGCAGATAGCTCGCTGACCCGCGCGCGCAGTGCGTCGAGTTCTTGCGCCTGCCGCTGCAGCGCCTCTAGTTCGGCAGCTTGGCGAGCAACGGTCTCCCGAAGGGACGTCACGAGGGCCAGGGTCTCCGCGTTCTGTCCTGCAGATGGCGGTGGGGCATTGGGGTCCGTCGTGACGCCTCGTTGTATTGTGTCTGGCATAGATGTAAGTGCGGTCCGTGTATATGTGCAACGGCGAGTGACGTACAGTAATTTGACTTCCAGAAGTCGACGAAGCCCAGTCGAACCAAACCTCGGCCTCGCGCTCGCCATCACCATTGCCTGTGAGCGGCACGCCCTGCTGCGGGTACGGCAGGACGAATGTGTCGGGCCCAATCGCCTTGAAGCGGTCATCATCGCGCAGGTGCGTGATACGCCCCACAAGTAGATCAGGCCCGAGTCGTGTCAAAATAGGATAGATGGTTGTCCTATGAGAAGATTAAGTGGGATGTATGAAGACATATTTCACGGATATCGCACCTTGTAATCTCACCCGGCTCGTGATTGAACTCGTAGCAGACACCCAGCAAGAAGGCACACAATGCAGGGATCATCGCGTCAGACTCGGGAGCCTGGTTTATCGGCTCGACCAGCTGTCAAAATGAAAGCATGTCTAACCTATCGTGAGGGAGTCAAAACAGAGTACATACCATGCCGAGAGCGCCTGCTTCCAAGAAGTCCCTGACAGACGGCGGGTCCTCCCAGAGCCACTGGATAAACAGGCAAAGATACCCAACGATGAGTCTGTCCCACTCACGGGCCTCACGTTCAGACGTGTCTGCGCGACGGCGCGACAGGAGCGCGAGCGAAAGGTGCTCGCTGAGTATCTGCAGCAGCGTCTGCTGCTCCTCTTCGGGCTCGGGCTCAGGCTCAGGCGGCGGGGGCGCACCGCCGTCCGCGGGCACGAAGAACGCGGAGTTGTCCGCGGCAGGGGCTGCGGAACGATGGTGCGGGCGAGGGCCTTGGCGCGCGGTGAGAAGCGGATGAGGTCCGCGAAGAGGAGTGTCGAGAAGTGCGTCGAGGTGACACTGGCGATGTCGAGTGGCGATGCAGGCTGTGTGATCAGGGCCTGCAGGAGAGGAGTTATGGGTGGGCGTTCCGTGGTGCCTGCAAGAGTCGTCAATTTGCGTCGCAGCCAAGAGAACGGTTGTTCTGACCTTCTGGCGGGACCATAGCCTGGACTATAGCTTCACGAATGTCGCCTCGCTGGACGAAGTTCTGAAGCGCAGGTTTGTCAGCATATCCCAGCTCAAGAAAAGATCACACGAACCTACCTGGAACACGCCAAGTGCAGCGCCCCGGAGCTCCATGCTGTCTCTCGTCCGCTTTGCACCTAAGACTCCGTTGAATTCACCGTGCAACACGAGATCAACGAGCGCGTCAAGAGCAGAAGCTGGCTCGAGGCGGTCCCATTCCTCGCCATTAGACTCGGGTACCGGAATGTAGGGAGTGATTGACATGGACGGCAGAGGAATGTTGAGATTCACTGGCAGCAGACGGAGAGCCTGTATTACTGGCATGAGAAAGGAACTCCACAGCACGGAAAGCAGACGCATATACCTGGGTTTTTAGCGATGTCGGTGCATTACTTGACAATCCAAGTTCGATAAAGCAGCGGCAGAATGCGAACGTTTCTTCAGGCTAAGCACTAGCCGTCAAGTCGGATGTTCATGAGCAGAAGTGAAGAACGTACGCTGCCACCTTTCGAATTCACAAGAATGCCCATTACACTAATCACGAGTGCTGCATTTACGCGCTTTTGCGGTGGATCCCAGAATTGAAGGGCAAAGTTCTGCGGTGCAGGCTCATGTGGAGGGAGTGAGGGGGGAAGAGCAGAAGCGATGGGAGGATTGGCGGTAGTGAGGTTTCACGGAAGTAGCTCTTGAGAGTGGTCAGGATATGTGTGAGATGCGAGTAATCAGTAAGAATACCTGGTTAGAAGTGTTGTACCGCAGAAGCGTGTCGACACAAGTCAAGGCGTCGCGAACTGTCACGCCGCCTTCTACCCCTCCTTCTTGTGTCACAATGTTGAAGAGCTTCTCGAAAGCGCCCTCAAATGCAAGAATCTTCTGGATGTCTGGGCTTTGTGAAAGCAGCAGCTGGAGCATCGTTAGGGCCTCTGAGCAGGATCTTGCGTCAGACCAGGCATAGATAGAGGACACAGCATATACACACCTGTACGGATAATCTCCCTCTTCTCATCCAAGATAGCGATGACAGTCGTGGCCCTACCGGGGCCTTCAAGAAGTAGCCCTGCACTACCTGCCGCCGGTTCTGCAGAAGCGTGACGAGGTATTGCAGGATCGTAAGTCGCAGGTAGAAGGACTGGTCGGCTAGAAGAGCGAAGAGTTTATGCGTCGCAGCCTCAGTCTCGAGAATCTTGTCGGTGTGCTTGAAGCTTAGCTCTTTCTCCTGCGCCGGCGCGTCGTCATTGACTTCGCAGAGGATGTTCAGTGTCTCGAGAACGGCCTTGCCGATGTCCGCGTCCAGCTCTGCATCGTTCTGGAGCACTTCAAGGAGCCCAGGCAGCGCTTTCTCGCCGATATCTGCTCGCCAGTCACGCGCGAGGCCCTTGAGCGCAAGGACGGCTGCGCGTCGGTCGGCGAGGAGCGTCGCAGGCTCAGGCGGTCGCTGAGCCGGGCGATCGTGTCTGACGGCGTCTGCGGGACGCCCTGCGGTCCCCGGAGAGCGATGTACGTCTGGGAGAGAAATTCCATGGCAAAGTGGGCACGTCGACGTCGACGTGTAGGGTGAGATCAAGCTGCGACGGACACGACACTGCGCATCGCCCAGCTCTCACGTGATGGCGCATCAATTGATGCGCCCATGGGAAAGCGGGGTGGGCGCCGGCGTACGAACGCCCTCTCTCCACACCGCCACCTCGACGTCGCTGACACATCTTCTGCCGTCTTCAAAGAATTTATAGTTAGACGGTACGGTCTCTGTGCCTCCATCCCTTGAACATCATGAGTAACCATTGTTAGGGTTGCCGTAACATGTCGAGCAGGACGGAAGACAGACGTGACCGCCGAGATCGCAGCCGAAGCAGGGATCACTATGGACGCGAGCACTCAAGAGAGCGGCGGTCTGAAAGATACGAAGGACGGATATCGCGGGTAGAAAGAGAAGAGGGGGAACACCGCTCTGCGCGTCGCTCGCGCAGCCCGCGGCGGAGATCTCCCTCCCACGACGTGCGAGGTCGCGCTCACCATTTCGCAGACGTTCGCGGTCTCGCTCGCGTTCGGAGAGCGTCGAACGTCAAAGGCGGAAAGATAAAGAACGCAGAAGATCACGCTCGGTCTCGAGTGCATCGTCTTCCTGCAGCTCCTCTGACGAAAAGCGGCACAAGAGAAAACACAGGCATCACAAGCGGAAGCGCAGCAGAAGTCGGGATAGGAAGGAGCGGAAGAAGGAGAAGAAGGAGAGGAAAGAGAAGAAGGTGCGCGGCTTCACGCTCTAAAATATCCTCGTCTCATGCTCTGTGTCCAATAGAAGAAGAAGAGCGACCATTCCGTCGGCACACAATGGGGAAAACATGGGATCATCAGCGAAACTGAGTATGTTTACATATCTTGCTCTCCGCTACTGCTCGTGCTGACGACTGCGTTGCAGTATCTACAACAAGGAGGCCGAGTTTCGCGCATGGCTTGTGGAAGAGCGCATGATCAACCCTGAGACGATCTCAAAGGAGCAGACAAAGAAGGAGTTTGCACGCTTCGTGGAAGACTATAACACCGCCACACTCCCGCACGAGAAGTTCTACAACATTTCCTCGTACGAGACGCGCATGGCTGCGCTCCGCGCTGGCGAGTTCCTGCCACCCACCGATGACGGGTATGACCCTGAGGCCGACATGCGCGCGCTCCAGGGTGCCACAAACGCAAGCCAAGGAATCTGCAGATTCCCATCTCACTCGCGAGCAGCTAATGGAACTAAGGAAGGTCCAGGCCGAGCGTATAGAGGTGCGTGCCTCAGCTGGCGGAGGCGGTTCCTGAGCTCAACGGATTGCATAGGCGGGCAGAATGAAGATGCTCGGGATGGAGATCAAACAGAATATGGGCGTCCGCATGGACGGCACCTCGTTCGACGATGGTCCATACTGAGTCCGGCATTGATACTTACACGAGCCCAGGGATGGGCTCGGCTTCTTACTTTGAGCTTCACTGCTTGATGTGCAATACACGATTCGCTCCCACAATGCAGGCGTACGTCCGCGTTCCCATGAACCATCTAAGGTAACTGCGCCACATTATGACGTCTCAACGGAGGGTCGTTCAGGCCAACGTCCCTTGATTGACGGTTCTACTCGCTCTTGCGTCTCAGTAAGTGTTGCTGCTCAGTTTCTGGCTCCAGACCTGATGTAAAGCCTAATTGGGTCTATCAGACGCAGACATGGCTGTGCAAGGATGCATTGACGTCTATATATTGCAACTCGGGGCCTCCGACCGGCCAACGGCCGATAGTAAGTAGCTCGGACCTGGACCTCTCTCTCCTGATCCCTCGCACCGTGGGTCGTCCTGCACAAACGAAGACTCTCGACTTTTCCAGACCAGTCAAGCATGTTGTACCACGGCCACAGTAAGGCTACAAGAATATCGTCTACAGTTCATCTA
Organism: Phanerodontia chrysosporium; assembly: GCA_001910725.1. NCBI lineage: Eukaryota > Fungi > Basidiomycota > Agaricomycetes > Polyporales > Phanerochaetaceae > Phanerodontia > Phanerodontia chrysosporium. The sequence goes on from MJGA01000042.1 coordinate 141,027, forward strand.
CTTACTCGATCGTTATACTCAGCACACGAGCGATCGCATTCGGGGCCGCGTGTTGGCCTTGCGAGCAAAGCTTTCGGGTGGCTCAATCCTAAGGCCTCTGCCGTGAAGCAGCTATCTAAATCTGTGAGTCGACAATATCGCTGTCAGCGATCTTCCTACTCACCTATGGCCCATGTCAGCATCAATCGCAGTCCGAGCCCGATGAGCACGTTCTGCGCAAATTCAGGATTGGAAAGACGACAATCAACGCGGAAGATCCTCCTTGGGACACCCCTGTGGATCCTAGTCACGTCATCACTGTTGCTCAGTTCCGGGATACGCAGATGGGAGGGCAGAAGCATGGCGAAGCCTTTTGGGAGAACGCCGACGAACTGCGCCTTAGCGTGTGGGGGCTGATCAAGATGGCAGAGTTCGGCCTTCCTGAGGAGACGCTGTTCAAGTCGGAGGTTATGGGAAGACATTCGCGCTTGTTCCATCACCTCGCTCCCCCGTGCCACTTCAGTGGGCCTACTATGGGCCTGGCGCCATCCCGAACAGTCTCGCCGACACCCCTTGTGCCAGCATGACTGTTGATACCCTGCTCGACAGCTCAACGAAGTGCTCGGTACGAACTACACGATTGAAGAAACGCGGGCTGCAACAGTGCCTCGAACACTTCCTGGCGGCGTCGTGCGACTTCGGTCAGGTGTATGGCGTGCTGCGCGGTCATTGGAAGGAAGACTTCCATACCCTCCTCGCTCACCTGGCTGAGAAGCGCAACGAGGAGGAGGCGAAGCGGCGGAGGCCGTGCAAGAGCATTACATCAACAACTCAAACGCACCTCGTCGGCGCATGTGGGACCTATACAGTAACCGCGTACTACCCTCCTACGTCGTCCCCAAGCCGTCGCACAGCTTGATGACCCGCGAGCGCATGGCCGTGTCGCACAGCTGGGTGCGCGATGATGCGCTCAAACATGTCTGGACGCCGATCAACGGAAATGAGTGGCCCGTTCCTATTCCTAATGACACGACGCTCGAGCACGTCCGCGTTGAACTGCTCAACCTCGGTGCCGAGTACGTTTGGCTCGACGTGCTCTGCCTGCGCCAGCGCGGCCGCCCCGAGGACGAGGCCGTACGCCAGGAAGAGTGGAAGCTGGACGTGCCCACTATCGGCAACATCTACCGCGGTGCCCTCGTCGTCACCTACTTCAACGGCCTTGGACTCCCGCTTGACCCGTCGCCTGAGACGCTCGCGTCCGACCGGCACTGGCTGAACCGCGTCTGGACGGTGCAGGAGGCGACGAAGTACTGGCTGCCCGGCGGCATCACGGGGGATGACTCCGCCGCGGCGCGCGCCTTCTTCCGCACGCTCGCGGAGCGCGCGGTCCCGCTCGACTCGACGGTGCGCTGGCCGCTCGCGCTACAGGCGCTGCGCGGGCGCGCATGCGCGACGGAGCTCGACCGCGTGCACGGGCTCGCGTACAGCATGTTTGCGGGCACGCTGCCCGTGTACGACGAGGGCCTCGCACCGGCAGACGCGTGGACCGCGCTCCTCAAGCACATCCACCCCGCGCAGCGCATGGAGCTCGCGCTCCGCCAGATGGCGAACCGCCCCGACGACCCCGCGCTGCTCCCGACGTGGGACGACTTCCTCACGGAGGGCATGCGCATGCCGAAGTGGAGCGCGGCGTGGGATTGGCCCTGGCTCTACACCCTCGGCAAGGACACTCTCGGCACGTCCGCGCCCGGCACGTACTTCCAGCGCGACGGCCATTCTTTTGGACCTGCGGTCATTGTGAGACGCGAGAAGAATACCAGCGGTACTAACGAGGTCGTCGAGCTCGAAGGCACGACCGGCCTCCGGGAGCGTTTCACGCTAACGTGCCAAGTCAGCGGCGTCTTGGCAGTGGACACACCTTACATTATCATGAAGACTTCGCGCGAGTACTGGCTAGTGGCCCAAGTAGTTGGGGAACGCCAGGTGCAGCAGAAAACCGCACTGGAGGTGGTCAAACGGGGATGCTTCAGCTTCACTGGCGACCCAGCGAAAATCCCTGAACAATACGGTGTGAACGTGGTATATATTTCAGATGAGGAAGCTCGCAAGCGCGGCCTTTGAGTGTTTATCTCGAACTAGATGGTTGGACGATGTATGGCTAGAGACAATCCTCTGTATCACTATAGACTCCAATTGACAGTCATTTAGCCAAGGTCTGGCTCACGTCCTCTACCACTTGGCATCGAGCTCATAGTGCCATTAAGTTTTGAGTCAACTCGCCAGACATCCTAGAGAAGTATCCTCATCGCTAACATTTTCTTCGGACAACTCCTTGTTTTCGGGTACGGCCATGAATGTACTTTCTTGCGAGATCGCCGTATTCCTGCGCGGTTTATATGGCTGCAGCAATGTTGAGTCCATGGCTTGTGTCGAGGCGTCCTGAGCGTGGAGTTCAAGAGGGCTGGACGCCTTGCTAGAGCTGTGTGGTGCCGGTAGCGATAGGCTGCGCAGGCGAAGATGACCCAGGTAAGTGAGCGATATCGAAGGGAATACCTTCCAGACGTCACCTTCATGCGGCTTGCTGAGAACCGCCGTTCCTAGCCCATAGAGCTTATAGTCGAACAAGAATAGATGGGTTAATCTCAGAATGTAATTTAGAGAAAGCCACAGGCAAATTAATTACATCCCTATTACAAAGAGCTCTACGGGCGAGGAAGCGCAGAAGAGGGGGTTGGAGTAGGGAGGCGGTATTACGGAAAGCAAAAAGCAAAAATAGTACAATATACCGTGAGGTATTCGTGAAAAGGCGTGAGAAAAAAGGTCGTAACGAAACGTCGTGAACTGCATCGAGCCGGCGCGGGAGAGCGGAGGCGCAGGCGTTTTCGCGTCGTGAACCCGGCGGTGCCCACGTTACCCGTCTCCGTGCTCCGCCGCTTGAGGGCCCTGGACGGGCTTAGACGGCACCGGCCTCCTGCGCCTTGGTCGGGCGCGGCGCAGGCGCGGAGGTCTCGCTGAACTTGCCCGAGGCGAAGCCGAAGGCCTCGTAGTCGACGGTGCGGAGCTGGAAGAGGAAGAACACGAGGAAGATCGGGCCGGTGAGGAGGTCCAGGATGCCGTACCAGATCATCTCGGACGTCGGCGTGATGATGTTCGAGCCCTCAGAGCACGCCCAGCAGATCGGGTACGTGATGAGCATGAAGGAGAGGTAGCCCGCAGAGAGCCAGTAGCCGGTCTTGAACGCACCCGCGCCGGGGAAGGCAGTGCGCGGGCCGTTGACGAGGAGCGAGTACCTGAGCGAATGACGCGGTAAGTCTCTATTAGAAGAAGAGTGATCGACGAGACATACCAGATGTAGAGCAGCGCGGTGGCACCGAATGCGAAGTAGCCCCACTTGTAGGTGCTGTGGACGAGGGCACCAACCAGGCCGGAGATGACGACGACCTCCGACATGAACAGGGTGGTCGTGATATCGGAGAGCGAGAGGCCGGTGGTGAGGAGCACCGAGAGGAGGACGAGCGGGAAGCTGATGAACCACTGGATGTACCTCACATACTGTGTATCGAGTTAGTTTCCAAGTCGGGGTTGCGAACGTAGGACGGTGCACTTACCCAGATCTGGCGGGTCTCACCGTCGCCGCTGTCGCGGAACTCGGTCGCGATGGGGGTAGCACCGAGGTCGGAGGCCATCGAGAAGTAGGCAATGGACGTGGCGGTGAGGACGATGATCGCGAGGTTGTGGAAGAGCCGGGTACCGCGGGGACGCTGTGGAGATGTGGTGAGCGTCCGGACTACTGCTGCAGTGGGAGACAGGCACTTACAACGAAGCTCAGGCCGATGACCACGAGCAGGACAAAGGCGGTGAAGGAGAACACCGACCAGAGCCAGTCGGAACCGTGGGTGGAGATGTGGAGCTGGGCATTGGGCGGGTTGAGATCGAGAGCGTGGTTACCCATGGCTGGTGCTGCTACTGCTCGGGTTTGTTGAAGGAGGGGCGGTCGGCTGCGGGTCGGTGACTCCGAAGAGGGCTGGGGGTGTTGGGTGAGCAGAACACTGAGGACCGGAGGAGGGGACGCCAGACCTTTTATACACGGAGCAGGCAGGGGATGCCCACCCTGGCCGCCTCGCGAGCCGGATCGAAGGCAGCGGGTCAGTGTCCGTAGACCCTCTATGCCCGCTGGGCGAGCGCACGGCGCCTTGCACACACACGCCGGACGCGTGTTGCGTCATGGGAGGATGGATTTAGTCCGCCGCACGCCGTCCTGGGAATGCAAGTGGCTGTGTCAGCTTATTCTCGTCAGCGTCCGCTCTGTTGTCGGAGGTCGGGCCTCTGACGGCCACGTTACGCGGGTTTTGTCGGGCGCCACAAAGCCGCCGCCTGGGGACGTCCGCGCGTTCGCAAGCAAACTTGCACGATAAATTCGTAAATGCTGCGACATTGCCCAAGTTAGCCTCCGCGCCACCGTGAGAGACACGTCGCCCCGCTGTGGGCAGGCGAGAAACAAATAACTCGCGTATGCAGGGCTATGGGCAAGCGGGAATCTGCGGGGTTTCCCGATCGTTCGAATGGCTAGCGCCCGTGTGCGGTCGAGAGCCCGCGCGTCCCAGGAGAGGTCCTATGAAACTCAATCAGGTCGCCTGGTCATTCTAGCACAAGTGAACATCAGCGGCGGACACAGCTGACGTTGTGTGTATGTGGGCTGACACACCTCCCCGAGCTGACAGAGGGTCCGGAGCTGCCCACGCGATGGCTTCTCGAATCTACTCGCAGCGGCCCTCTGCGAATCCGAGTCACACAGGGCAGCGGGAGCTGGAATTCGAAGCCAGTTAGCGGGCGAACTCAAGCGGCGGAAGCAAGCGAGAACGTAACGTTGACGGCGGTCAAGCTTCGGGGCACCTAGAGCGGGACCAGCGTGCCCAGAACATTTCCTGTCATGGATGAAGGCGGCGTACCGGAGCGCACAAAGCGCGAACCTGAATAGAAACATACCACAGCATGATGAGGAGAGTTTGGGGGATCCTGGCATGATCAATACGACGGCTGTGCCGCGGACAGTTATTCTTGGACTTGCCGCTATGCTCCGGAGGTCGTCCCGCCAACTGAGCGGGCTGCCGTGTCTGATGATGGACAACAATAACACGATTGCAATGGTATACGACAGCATGTAGCGGGGCGACAATGATGGAAAAAACGGGTCCGGTGTTTAATCTAGCCAATTCGGTCTGTGAAGTCCTGCGCGAATATCGAGCGTGCCGGGTCTTGCTTGACACGCTCGTCTTTGAGCATACTGGATGGTGTTAGAGGTGGGATCCCGGGCATAGGAGAAGCGGGTCTGCTCACCGAGCATTGATTCGAGGATCGTCACCCTCGACGCCAAGCACGGGCTGCGGTGTCTTCGCCTCAATAACCTTTAGACCGGCCAGAAGTTAGCAACCCTCGGACTTTGCGAGGCAGGGTCGCAGGCTGCATGGGGACAGCGAGGGATCCATGAGACGGAACACGCACGTAGTGGTTATCGCAGTGCGGGCAGTACTCATCGCTCTCCTCGTAGTTCGTCATATCCTTGCGGAACGCCTTCTTGCATTTCTTGCACATGAAGGCCATCTCGGTCGTCTTCCGGAGACGGTGGTCCTGTGTCTCCGCGTGGCACTCAGCGCAGTCGAACCACTGCTTGCAGCATGGCGCACGGATGGAAACCTGCGCGTTCAGAATGTGTTTGCTGCGATAGATAGGAGTCGGTAACGCGATTCAAACAGGCACGCGAGAAAGACTTGCTGCTCCAGGGTCCGCTCGGTCCAGTCAGAGCCTCACGACGCTGGCAGGGTCGTGGTCGCCGGCTGAGACAGACCCTGGCCCAGAAAGTCCCAGACAGCCGACTGACCACATATCGGAGTGAAGATGGTGTGTGGGCGAGGGTTGACCTGGGTGTATGCGCGACCAGATGAGGGTTGAGGGAAGAGATCGACCTCACGAGCCTCTGCCCGCTCCGCGCTTGCCGCTCACCACCACGTTCCCCGCTTCCGCAACATTTTTGCACGTCCGGCAGGGCCTGCAAAGCCAATCTAAACACCAATTTGACTACATCTCCAGCGTCGCTCTCGTCGAGGGCGGCAGGATGCATGCCTGAAAGGGCGGTTGAGCTCATTTCTCCGTCGACACGAGGCGCTGAGAAACGGCAGGCACTGGCCGTCGCGGCCATCTTGAACACCACCAAGATCTCTCACCGACGTCGACGGCGCCGGGCTGGCCAGAAGTCCCGGTCGACGCACGCGGTAGGCGAATGGCGTGCCGCGCGACCCCGACTGCGACGCTGTACACCACCGCCGCGAGCACAAGTACCGTTGAATCCTTCCTGCCAAGCGTGACGACGCTGCCGCCTGTAGTCACGACATTGACGACAGAGACATGCTCGCCGACCGCACAGGGCCCCCACCAGACGGGCTGTGAGCCTGTGGAGGTCGCGATCGTGAGCACGGTGTTTGGTAAGTCCCATGCTCTCGCTTGTATATCCTTCCCCGACAATCATGCGGCATCGTGAAATGGACTATGGGACATGAGACACTGCAGCAGCAAACACGAGCCCGCCGCCGCCGTTAAACAGACCGTGCAGCCATATCAATGTTGTCGACCCTTGGCATGCCTGATCTGCGCTTCCCTTGTTACGTGCACACGAAAGCATGCATTTTCCTGGAATCGTTGACGCCGTTACTTCTTGTCTGCAGGAGGAGGGCCTTCGACGGTGCAAGTGCCAGTGCAAATAGTGTACGAGTATACCAACCTATACGCGACCGCGACATTGTCCGCGTCGTGTTCGGATCTCCCACCACCAGCCGCCATCGGTTCATCGTCTTCCAACGCTCCTAGCACAAATTCGTCCGGCCAGCAATCATCCACAAGCAATTCTCCAACGTCCACCGCGTACTATACTACTGTTATAACACCAGCACCCTCGGTCATTGTCGTTTCGCAGACGACCACAGAGTCGGACGGGTCGACCGTATACATACTCACGACGTACACCTCTACCTTCTCCCCCATATCGGCATTACTTCCAAGCTCTAGCGGCGTCGCTGATGGTTCAAGTGCGCATCACTCGAGCGGGTCTGCTGTTATCGCTCCGGTGGTTGGCGGGATATTAGGTGGCTTCTTTGGCTTGATAGCGATAGTGGTGCTGCTTTGGTGGTTATGGTGCGTGCATATCTCCTGCTGTCTGCTCACCTGCTAATTGTGCGTGCAGGCGGCAGAGGAAGTACCACATGTCCCGAGCTCCAACACCAGACCTTACTCCCATGTCCTACCGACGCGGCCCCACGAACTTCGAAGAGAGCACCGAGCGCAAACCGTATCATTACGGCGGGCTTGGAAGCCGCAACTCGCACGGATCCTCGCGCCCCACGACACCACAGGCCCGCTCGTCTACGTACTCGCAGGGCAACCCGCCCACGACACCGCGCTCGATGAACCGGTCGAGCACGCGGCTCAGCCTCGCGCAGAGTAGCGGCGCGCAGACGCCGCCGTTCTTTGCGAGCACGGCAATCGCACCCGGGCACAGCCAGCCGAACTCGCGGCCGTCGACGCCAGGGCACTTTTACGCGGCGTCGGGGTCGTCCCCGCCGCCGCCCTCGGCGTTCGTGCGCCAGTCGTGGCCGCGGTACGCGAGCGACGGCGAGGACTCGGACGGCGCGTCGCCAATCATGTATGGGCGCCGCGAGCGCCGCCCGTCGCGCCTGTCGCTGACGCTCTCGATGATGGACGGCACGCGGGAGGGCAGCGAGGGCGCGGCGCGGAGCCGCTCAGCGAGCATGAAGAGCGGCGACGTCGGGCGCAGCCCGTCGATGAGCACCGACGCCAATCATGCGCCCGAGCGGTCGCGCAGCACGCTCTTCGTCGTCAACTCGGAGGAGCCGAAGAACGCAACGCTTACTGTGCCGAGTGCAAAACCGCCGCAGAGCACGTCCGGTCACAGCGAAGAGGCGAGGAGCCTGTATGCGCGTGCTGGATAAGTATAGAGTCCTTGTGGTTATTATCGTTGTCTCCGCATATACATACGGACGGTCCCCCTCATCTATTCGTGTTTAGCTATTACATCACATGTACCCTTTGTTTGTTGTTACACATGGACGCCTTCATACCTAGTAGCACTCATCTCCTGCTCCATCTACTCCCCAAAAAATACCGGCCGCGTGCCGCATGCATGCCCATCTATCGTCCTAATATTGCATGCCTGTCCTTCTTATATCCGTAGCTCGCTCATCATATATTATACGGAGCCCGCGTAGCCTTGCCGCAGGGCACTGTCGCAATGGGATTGTGGTGCATCTAATTGTGACAGAGGATCCGCATCAACTACCATTAGGGTAGTCCATAAATCGAGCAATGAGTACTGCAAAGCACCGGCTTTGAGCTCGAACCTTGGCTGATCCCATTCAAACATCCCCCTTCATAGCCGTAAAGAAACTACACCTTCTTCAGGACACCTAGTAGAGATGGTCTGCAGGATATAGTTGGTTAGACACCCTCTGTCCACCCGCCAGGAACTCTGGCTCTACGAATGGACTCGATAGCTTAGGGAATATAAGTTTGATGTGCACCACTGGGTATAGGTGTTCCTAATATCGAGGACTCTCTTGTCAAGAATAAATGCGTTTTGTTCGGACTCGGCTTCGTGGGGTGAAGCGCCTGACATGATTGATGCGCCTGATGCGCCTGACGTCATCATGCCCGACACTATATATACCGTCCGCGCGATTTCGTCGTGGTTGTCCTGTCGCCCGCTTCCTCCGACTCACGTACTCGCGCGGCCCTCATGAGGCCCTGCATTACGATTGCCGACTGTATAGTAGGAGGACAAGCATGCAAAGATCCTGCGTTCAGCATGTGCAACATGACGTCTATCCCTCCATATGGATCGCGGACGAGTGCTCCCGAAAGGCCTGCGTTGATGCTGCTGAACGAGAATGATGCCTAGTATTGCGAGGTGTAGTTCCCTCCCACGGTGTGAGCGCGGGGACCGGGTGAGTTCGGTTTGCTGACCTAATCTCGGACACGGAGTTCACGGAGGAATAGACTCATCCTTGCACCGAGGCCCGCTTCTAGCCTCCGCCGTTCGTCCGAGAAATGCTTCCGCCCTCGTCGCCGCCCGCGGGACGCTCGACGTTGTCTCGGCCGATGTGCACATCGTGGGTATATGGCCTCCGTGCATTACTCGAGACAGCGTCTGGAAGGTCCCAGCAACGCGCACGGCAGCCTGGCTGGTGCCTAATGACCTCAGCGCGTCGGGACTGCCCCAGCTTGCTGCGCGAGGCGTCCCGAGCACGACGATCCGTCGCGCACGTCGGCACAGCTATAAATTGCGCGGGCACAGCACGCGTCCTCCTCACTCCTCATCGAGTACACTCGTATATAACATCCAACTTGCAAAGGTCTCAGACCACCACCCACCCCTCCTACCTATCCGCCTACCCCGTTCTCCTCTTCCTCGACACCTAGCCATGTTTGTCCCAGAGTGGCTTGTCCGCAGGAACGACGCGCTCGGCTCGAACCCGCCCAATGCGCAGGAGCACATCAGCACCAATGCCTCCGACTGGCTTTGGGCTGCCTTCTCCCTCATTACCCTTTGCACTCTCGTCATGGCGGTCTTCACATTCATGGTAGGCCCCTCTGGTACCGTTCTAGATCAAACCTAGACTGATTATTCGCACAGAGGCCCAGGGGCAAACGCACTTTCCACCAGATCGCTCTTATGATCATGCTCACGACCTCGATCGCCTACTTCTCCATGGCCTCTGACCTCGGCGCGACGCCCGTCCGCACCGAGTTCCGTCCTCCGAACACCACTCGCCAAGTCTGGGTACGTATCTTCTCACTTGTGTACCGCCTGGCTGCTGCTAACCTTGCACTCCAGTATGTCCGCTACATCCAGTGGTTCATTACCCTGCCGCTGCTCCTCCTTGAGCTGCTGCTCGCCACCGGCCTGACGCTCGGCGACATCGTCACCACCGCGTTCGTCGCAATGGTCCTCGTCGTCATGGGCCTCGTCGGTGCGCTCGTCCCAAGTACGTACAAGTGGGGCTACTACACCTTCGGCGCCGTCGCCCTGCTCTACATCTGGTGAGTCTCTCGCTTCGCCGTGCTACATGCCCCAATGCTGACTTGCATGCAGGTTCGTGCTCTTGTGGCAGGCGCCGCGCCGCACGTTCGCGGAGGCAGGCACGCTTCGGAAGGGGTACATCCTCTCGTCGGCGTACCTCGCGTTCATGCTCATCACGTACCCGATCTGCTGGGCGCTGTCCGAGGGCGCGAACGTCATCACACCGAGCTCGGAGATGATCTGGTACGGCATCCTTGACATCATCGCCGGCCCGCTCTTCCTCTTCTTCTTCCTCTGGGAGCTCCGCGGCGTCGAGTACCACGTCTTCGGCTTCCACTCCGGCAAGTTCGTCGACCACGGCAGTGCCGTCCGCGCGGAGAAGGCGTAAAGCCCGTGTTCTCGAGCTGGCCTTCCCGCCACTCTTCTACGACCGCCTATGACTTCTCACGATTTCTCCACGACACGTTACGACGAACCCCACTCTCGTTCCCCACCACGCCCTTCGCTCCTGTGTGTATTACCTAGACACCTTTAATATTTGTTCCTATACCTTGTATGTTGTATATTCCCTGGCTGTTAGCACCACCCCTGTAGTCACACTAGTGTATAGCAGACCTAATCATCACTGTATATTTCTGCAGGATCAGGTATCGAGCATCACAAACTCAAAGCATCGTGGCAGCAGGATACGCAACGACCCCCATTCTGCATGCATGTCAACTGTAAGGAAATTATCGATCTCACATGGTACTAGCGCAAATGGAACGTGACGTACGATGAGTCAGGCAGCAATTAGATGCCCAGGCGAGACGAACTCACCGTCTAGCAATCAGACACTGCATCGCGGAACTTCAGCATGCCCGCCCTGTGCAGCGTCGGTAACAACGTCAGTAAGATGCCTGTTAAGCTGCCCTTGGCGTCGTCAAACGCGCCATCCAGCCTGCGCTGCTTCGTCCGGTCCCATACGACCCAGATCTCGCGCAAGCCCGGCTTGGCGGCCTCCACCTTATCGAGCCAGGCGAGGTGCTCCGCGGCGTGCGTCGCGAACGCGGGCGCGAATGCGGCGACACTGGCGCTCTCGCCGTCGAGCGCGAGCGTGATCTCGAGCCGGCGCAGACGCGGCGGCGCGCTCGCGATGATGCGCGACACGATGCGCAGCGCGGTGCCGTTGGACGGGAGCGCGGCCCAGGGCGCGCCGAGGAAGGGGACGCGGAGCGCGAGCACGCGCAGCGCAGTGCACGCGTCCACGTGCAGCGCCGCGAGGTGCGCGTCGCGGGCTGTGCGGTGCCGGTCAGCGTGCAGCTCGGGGACGGGAGATGGCGACGGACGGAAAGGGACCCGGGCGACGAATTCAGAGATGTCCAGCGAGAGGTGCTCCAGGGCCCCGCCGGCCCCGGCGAGGAAGGCGCCGACGGCGGCGCTGTCGTCAGCAGAGGCGCACGCAGCGTCGAGTCTGCGGACGGAGCCGCGAGAGAATGCTCTGAGCACGGAGGCCGTCGATACGTGCGACCTCACAACGAGCGTCTGGACGTGTGCCAGGTCGGCAGGGGGCGGCGGCCCTGGGGAATCTGAGGAATCGGCGAAGCGGATACTGGATATGTAGAGCTCGCGCATGTTGTAAGCTAAGACCAGGGTGCGCATAGCGTAGTCTGGGTCTGCCATCGCCCAGATGTCGGTGAGGGAGAGGCGTTCAAGGGCGCGGTGCTCGACGGGGCGGTCATGGAGTCGGAAACGCAGCTTCAATGACTGCACTGTCAGCGACCTGAGAAGTGGAAGAGCATTTGTGATGGTCTTTATTTTCCATAGGGGAACGAACGGGCTGGGTCCGGGCCTGGCTGAGGATTTGAGGGTTAGGTGGCGGACGTAGCTCGACAGAGGTGTGGCATGAGGGCTTTCTGGGGCTAAAATCCCATTAATGTCATACAGAGAGTGTGCTACAATGTCAATTTGAAGCTTTGAGAATAGAATGCGCTGCGCAGGGCCTCTCCACGAGCGAGTCACGCGCGAGCAAGCTGCTAGCGTTCTCTTGTCGTTCTGCAGGCATTCAAGGATACCATCAAGGAGTTCCTGGGGCAGGTCAATTTTCATTTTTGGTGAAGAAATGAGCTGCATCCAAGCAACAGATCAGAAATTATGTTGGATCCATGAAGACTCTTACCTCGACTAGCGGTGAAGCAAACAGTTGAAGTGCTGGCGGCAGCCCATCACTTCGCGATAACATACATTATGTAAGCGTGATTGGGCGAGTCGCCTCAGCTCTAGAGCTCTCGCCTTGACATACATCCGTCAGGAGGACGCAGAATACTACGTAATGTCGCACAGCACAGTTCAATAAGTGAGCTATGATATCCTAATATTGGCTACCTGTCGGTTATCATCGTCACCTGGCGGTAGATACACTACGAGCGCGGAGCGCGCCATCGCCACATCTTGAAGTCTGAGCTCTTCGGACCACGACATCCGCAGCGCAACGGCGCCCCGCTTGAAAACCTCCCATGTCGGTCTTCCCTTCAGCTGTCTGCTTGCAGCGACCTCTGCAACGACCCAGACATCGATATCGCAGTGAACGAGTATGTACTTCGATCCCCGTATGAGCTTGGACCCGAACTGCCCGCGGAACGCGTAACCAACGGTGGTTCGTGCTGCTTGGTCGTCCCATTCTACCTCGAGCGTCATAGTCCCATTGTCATCGTCGATGTTGGCAACCCAGAAGGGCCCGATGAAGCATTTGGGCTGCTGAACATATTTCACAGGTCGCGAGCTGTGTAAATCTGCGCCATCTGCCAGATCCATGGCCGAGAAGAGCGTTTCGCCCATCAGGGACACAGGCATTTCATGCAGGAAATCGACCCAGGAGGGCCACATCGCATGATCGTCCGGTTGCCATCGCGCATACAGGGCGAAGATGAGGCCGCGATTGTCAGGAGACATGTGTTTGAGCAGCATCCTCCAGACGTGCTCCGGATGCGTACCCATGTCGTACACAGGCAACGTCTTGCATTTTGCCAGGTACGCCAGCGCAGAGACTCTGTCGAGCTCGTTTGTACAGTAACGTGCATGCAACGTCGTCATCGCGTAGTCAACCAGATCTGTCCTATGGCTGCTGCGTACTACGGACGGCATGCTTTCGGTGAGCTGATAGCGAAACACGTGCTGAGCTTCTGCCATGGGTTCGCCGGTCACCCCGCCAGGTAGCCAGTTTCGTTTCGTCTCTTGCACAGTCCAGACGCGGTGGAACCAGTGGCGTGAGTCATTCAGCTTTTGCAGAGAATGATCGAAGGGCAGCCCTAGGCCGTTGAAGTACGTTATGCAGGGGATGTCGCGGGGGGAATAGATATGACCGATGGTGGGGACATCGAGCCTCCATTCTTCTTTCCGCACGTCCTCGTCTTCGGGATGGCCACGCTGGCGAAGGCACAAGACGTCAATCCAGACGTACTCTGCGCCGAAATTGAGCAGCTCGACGCGGACATGCTCGAGCGTCGTGCAGCGCGGGATTGGAACGCCCCATTGGTGGCCGTTAATGGGCGTCCAGACCTCCTGACGGTCTCTCCCACGGACCCAGCTATGCGAAACCGTCCATATATTGTCGGGTACGTTGCCGTCGACTCGGGGGATGACATAGAAGGGGAGCACCCGATTGCTCAGGAGGTCCCAGACTCGTCGAGGCCGAACGTTCGCATCCCCGATGTACCCTCCCCGTATGGCGTCCCGTCGCATCTCGTCGTCGTCCTCCTGCTTCTGTAAGAGCATACCGCGGATGTCGTCGATAGGAAGGTGCCAGTAAGGCCGCAAGCGGCCGTAGAGGTTGCCGAAATCTATCGAGGTGCCCGCAAAGTGTTCGAGGCAGCGCTCAAGGCCCGGCTCTTGGAATGTACGGTTCGTTCCGAGGATCAAATTCAGCGTCTGGAGAAGCTCCTCCGCATCCATCGCTGCGCAGGGGACGTTGGCGAGTGCGCTCGGTATTGCCTGGGCGCCGAAATGTCCCCATTGGAGCGGGACCGCCGAGCGCGGTTCAGGAATAATAGAGAAAGGTCTGCCTGGGCGAGAGGACCTGAAAAGCTCCGTCTCTGGAGGAGCCCCGAATTGGCGAGCTTGATTGTCCCCCAAACGCAGAGACGCGCCAGTGGTCTCCATGGCACAAATCGCGGGATATACCGTTGTTCAACGAAGGGTGCAATGTGTATACATTGCCGGCCAAACACGGCGTGTATAAGTGATTTCTGCCCTCGTTCCGGGCCCCACGGAGGCTGTTCCGTCTTGAAATGTCTCCCTGACATCGCAAAGTGCAGTGAGCTACATGAGAACTAGATGGTGAAGCTTCTCGTCAATGCCCCGTACGACAGAAAAGGTGGTCGACATACCTCTCCGTATGTGTCGCAGGACATTGCGTGCAGCTTCGAGCAGTCGATTTCGGCGCTGATTCGACACCGCCTTCTGCGTGAAGTGAGATGAGTAAGAATACGACCACGGCATGTCTAGGCGACAGACTCTGGATCAATGGTGACACTAGTAGCCGAGATAGCTCCTTGTCCTTGATGCTGCAAGAACGAGAGACAAGTAAGAGAGATGTGTCTGTGTGCGCTCACTCACAGTGATCTGCCTGGGCGGTGGGCTCACTTTCGAGCCTGGCGCTCGGCTGCCTGAAAAGGCTACAGATATTAATGACCTTTTAATCACATGTCCTTTTCTCGGTACCGAATGTCAAAAACCATCTACAGGGCGTAACGACTTAGTCCTGCAGTGGGCGTTGAGGTGGGTGTGCCCATATATTGGCGTGGATTATGCCGAGCCTTGCCGGGCACGGTCATGCTCGCTGAGGCACAGTGTGAATGGGCGAAAAATCCTGGAATACCATCACGTCAGGAGCGAAGGTATGAAGCATTCTATTCTGTCCTCACTCTGTCTTCCAGCACATCTCTAACGACAATTATTGCTAGCGTTTAGGCCCGAGGCTGGACATCGAGTTTCTTCGCGCACGCTATTTTCATCAGAGTAATGACTCGAATACTCACAGAAACGTCGTGCAGAATACTTCTGAGTGGATTCCACATTTTTGATTTTACGTCGAGGTTGAAGCTGAAGTTGGGCAAAGCCCTCGTGGCGGCGGATCCTAACACCTTACATAATCTCAGAGTCGGCGTTGCGCGCGCAAGCCCGAGCCAGTCTCAACCTCCTGCCACCATGTACCACGACTTGGATCTGCACAATCCTGCTCTCAGTAATCACCTTTTCCCAATCACGCAGACATTATAAATGACGACGACGAGCAATGCTTGGGACGTTTGAGCAGGTCGTGCTCTGCCCGAAGCAACCATGCCCGAGGCCGTGTTGCTTGTTTGGATCGCCTCGATGTGGCGGGTCGCGGGAGGGGCGCATGGGGTTTGACTTTGATCGCTGCGGGATCGACTGAAAGGTTACGCTCCTAGGTACTCGTCAATGTCGCCGCTCAGCATCTCCGTCTGGGTTCATCCGCCCCCGTGCTTGCTATCTCCGACTTTCCCTCGGACGCACGAACGCGCATGCTATCGCATACCTCCTAAGATGCTGTTCAGAAGGGACCGCACAAACGGGGCGACAAACTCTCCACAACTTTGTCATGGGCTGAGGGGGCTGCGACGAACAGGTCCATGTTACGGCTAGACACGGCCAGCCGCCTGCTCGCTGCGACTCGGGGCACAGCACGTCTTCTGGAGGTCATCGCGCGCACCAGCACGGTCCCACGACCTCGCTCATCAGCCTCGAGAAGCACTGCTTCCTGTCCTCCGCGGCCGTCGACATTGTACAGTGACCGCGCACCTGAAACGTCGTCCCTGACCGAGCCGTCCGGGCATTTGATGCGCCGTGCTTGAAGTTGAAACGAGGACACTCGTAAGAATGAGACGTGCTCCGAGGTTGTGTCCTCCGAAAGTCGCGTATGTACGCATCCATATATAACTCAGGGCAGCGATACAGGCATCTCTCTATCGAAACCCGCTTCTTACCATGGAGCAAAAGCTGGCTCGCGTCGACCATGTCTCTGGGAAAGAGTTCGACTTTGTTGTTGTCGGTGCGCCACAGACCAGCTTCGCGATGTTTCTACTTCTGATGAAGACTGTATTGTTACCTCATAGGTGGAGGTGTACGTATACCCTGTCCCTCTTGCTACCTCCGCAGCTGACCTCTTGCCTGCATAGACCGCGGGCTGCGTTGTCGCAGCTAGACTCAGCGAGAACCCGAACATCTCTGTCGCCCTGCTGGAAGCGGGGCCGGCTCATTTCGGCGACCCGCTAATCTGTATGCCCTGCATTATCGAGGTCCTTGCTACCTGCTCACTCAATCACCTCAGCCTACCCTCTAGGATGGCTGAAATCCGTTGACGATCCCGAATACGACTACAAATACCTCACGACGCCGCAGCCGGGGCTCACCGGGGAGCCCACTATGTTTCCGAGGTGTGTAGCCCCTACCTGCTAATTGGCGCAACCTTTGGTCTCACAACTCAACGGTAGAGGGCGCGGTCTCGGTGGCACATCTCAGATAAACTGGATGATCTGGCATCTGCCACAGCGCAAAGAAATAGACGGTACGTCCTCGCATGTCTCGTCGACTTGGACTCGCGCTGACTGCCTTGGGTGCCAGCAATGGGGAAGCTCGGTAACGAAGGCTTCAACTGGGAGACGTTCCACCAGTACGCGAAGAAGGTGCAGCAGTTCTGTCCGCCAGACCCGGACGAGCGGAGCGAGTTCAAGAACTTATACAAGTCTGAGGCGGTCGGCCACGATGGCCCAATCCCGCTCTCGTTCGGGCGGGACAACTGTGGTGCGGACGCTGCATGGCAGAGGGTACGCTAGACTCGCGTGTATATCATGTCTCGCGGCTGACCGAGTATCGCGCAGGCTCTCGCAAAGCACGGCGTCGACACAATCAGCACTGCCCTTGACGGTGAAGTCGCCGGGACGTGGAAGAGTGTATCAAACATCGACCCCACGACCCGCACTCGTGTATATGCCGCTAATGTGCGTCTCGCCGCCGGACATTGTATCTCATAGGCTGACGTGTATACAGGGCTACATATATCCCGCGCTCGACCGCCCAAACCTGAAAGTACTCACGGATGCGACTGTGGTCAAGGTCGTCACGGAGAGGCAGGGCGATGAGGTTGTAGCAACTGGTGTCGAGTTCGAATTCGATGGAGTACGACACCACGTGTCGGCGAACAAGGAGGTCATCGTGTGTGCTGGGTACGTCTACCCTAACGAATACTCACCCTCACTTGTCCTTATACCTGTGTCGCACAGAACGGTGAAGTCTCCTCACCTGCTGGAACTGAGTGGCATTGGCGACAGAACGATCCTGGAGCCCTTGGGATACCCGTCCAGCTGAACCTCCCCTCAGTCGGCACGAACGTGCAGGACCGTATTGTCATGGGCGTGAGCCGGTACAGTCAGTTTTGTTGGGTCCTGCAGGGTGCCTGTCGCAGTGCTCATATTCTCTTCAGGGATGGCCGAGGACAAAGACCTCGTCACTTCTGGCATGCTTGATAATGCTGAATTTGCGGAAAAGCTGCGCAAGCGACTGTGCGTATCATGCCTTGATATTCTGGATTCATACTCAGACTATCCGCAGCGGTATCAAGGACAACTTCCAGCTCACCGCCAACGGGTTCTCCTTCGTTCCTGTCCAGACTGCCTCCGAGCGTGCGGAGCAACTCATAGCGAAACAGCGCGCCAAGCTTGCGCAGGGCAATTACCCGCCAGGTGTGCGAGAATCGTACGAACAGCAGCTCGCACTCCTCGCGGACCCCCGGGTAGCCGATATCGAGCTGTTCTTCTTCCCGTTCACCTTCCCTGTGCCGCCGCCAGAGCCAGACAAGCCTTACCTGAGCATCTTCACGATCGTCGGCCGGCCCTTCACGCGCGGGACGATTCACGTGCAGAGTGCTGACCCGAAGGCATGGCCCGCGATCGACCCGCACTACTACGAGGAGGACATCGACCTCGATGTCATGGCGGAGGCGACAAAGTTTGTTCGCAAGGTGACCCAGACGGAGCCGTTCAAGTCGCTCGTTCTCGAGGAGCAGTTGCCCGGCCCGGGGGTGAATACGGATGAAGAAATACATGGTGCGGACACACTTCCCGACCCCTGTCTCCCTGATACTGACAGCGTGCGGCCTAGAATACGTCCGTAAGAACACTTACTCGACATTCCGTAAGTACAATGTGTCACTGCAGCGGCTCAAAACTGACATTGTCTCAGATACCGCTGGCAGCATGTCTATGATGCCTCGGGACAAAGGTGGTGTCGTTGACACCCGATTCAAGGTATACGGCACCAGGAATATTCGCGTTGTGGACTTGTCCGTCCTGCCCCTCCAGACTGTGGTCCATCCTCAGGCAATTGTCTATGCTCTTGCGGAGATGGGTGAGTGCGAAGTTTACGAGGACACATTGTGCATCTTCTGACGTACCTGTACAGCATCCGACATTGTGAAGTATGATCATCAGTAGCATGAATACGGCATCCCGGACATCTCCAGGGACCCTGACCGTCTGTTCAATCCTGACTTTGCTGTGTACCTGCGATCCCGAGCGTCTTGGAAATGGATAGTTTCTGCGATATGCCATTTGTGGGGTTATCTAAGTCTATCAGGCGTCTGATAAGTCACAAAATCAGCGAGATCTCGATTTTGAGATTCATATTCGACTTTCTGGAGCACACTGCATCCGCTTGAGCAGACGACCTGCTCGACTGCTTTGACCTCGTCTTCATCGCTCGACGCAGCGACGACAACATGGACTCCGTCGTGCCCCCGCAGGTCACCGCCGAGCTGACCCAGATTCTCGCGAATCTCGTCCTCGGCGACAATGAGCTTCGGTCAACGTACGTCCTCGCGCGCAAGAGGGCGATGCGCTCCTCGCTGATGTCGCGCACAGGGCAGAGAAAGCCGTCAACGACCGTCTCGCGCAGACCCCCGAGCTCTATTTGCTTGCCCTCGCGCAGTTTGCTGTCTCTGCGGACACAGATATGGTGCGTCTCTGTGCGTAGAGTGCTCCACTGCTGCTAGACCTTCCCGGCAGATGCGTTCCTTCTCGCTCGTGCTACTGCGTCGGCTGCTCTTCAGATCGACGACCAACCAGAGCCTTCCCCTGTGCGACCACCTCTCTGCGCAGACACTGACGACCATCGAACGTTTGCTGCTGCACATCCTCCTGCACGAGCCCTCCATTGCTGTACGCCGCAAAGCCACAGACACGATCTCGGAAGTAGCTAACCACTCCATGTCTCGCGGAAGACCATGGCACGGCCTTCAACAGCAAGCATTCCAAATGACAGACAGTGAAGATCCCGTCACCCGCGAGAACGCGTATCGTGTCTTCACGGGCTCGCCCAACCTCATCATGGACCTGCAGACGGATTCGGTCATTGGGGTGCTGCAGAAGGGTCTGCAGGACCCTCAGAGTGTCGAAGTGAGTGTTCATGCATCCATCGTACGTGCATCCATACATCGGGGCTGCCAATGTCGCAAGGCGTACCGCCACCATGCGAACATACACGCATGTGGACACGGCTATTGTCCACCTCCGTAGTCGTCGGCAGCCTTGGCGGCTGCTTAGATGCGGCTGCGCGGTTGCTATCCTTCTTGGGGTGATCCTTGCATGGAGCCACGATGAAATCAGGCGCCACATACACTATGGACCGTGCCAGACACGCTGTGCTGGCATCATGTTCACTGGGTCAGGTTACATTGCCCTCTATTTTTGCGGCCTCTTCTTTCTGTGCATGCGACAGCGTGGCTTCCGTCCGTTCCTCTCATCCTCGGCGGGCTCGACCCCGATTCTTCTCCTCTCAACTTGTTCAGCAGGATGTATTAACCGCCTATACTAGGTCCGACATGCTGCGCTCAAAGCTTCCGTGGCCTATCTATCCGCCTCGGACCTTTCCCAGCAAGCACAATCCTTGTCTCTTCTATATCCGATGCTCAACACGCTCCCTTACCTTCCGCATGCGCATCTTCCGGGCTTCCTGAGCACGCTAACACCTCTCGCCTCGTCACACCCGTCCCTCTTTGAGCCGCACCTGCCGGCATTGCTTAAATTCCTGCCAGCGCTCATTCTGCCCGCGGTGGACTCCGGTCCGACGCCTACTGTCGCGCGGCCCAACCCAGATTCGCAGAGCTTTACGTTCCCGCCGCCAGATGTCAAGGGTAAGGGGCCGGCGGTGACCGACGAGGACGAGGAGACCACGGAGGTGCGCAAGGCCGCGTTGGAGTTTATGGTCAGCTTGACCGAAGCCCGCCCGAGTATGGTTAGACGCGTGGACGGCTGGACGGCTGCGGTAGTCCGAGGGTGTCTAGAAGGAATGGGCGAGATTCCAGACGACGAGATGGAGATTTGGCTAGAGGCAGAGGTGTGTAGACGTGTGTTGCCCCTCGGGTCGGTGGTCTGACATGCACTCCTCCAGCCAGCAGATGACCCAACCGACGACAGCTACCCACACGTCTACGAGCAGGCTCTAGACCGTGTAGCAATTGCACTTGGCGGCAAGGCTGTGCTTCCACCTGCATTCCAGTATATCCCTGGAATGCTGGTCAGTCATGACTGGCGACTACGACATGCCGGTCTGATGGCAATCGCGGCAATAGCAGAAGGCACGTCGAAGCTCATGCAGAAGGAACTGGGCAAGGTTGTTGAGTAAGTCTGTCAGACCGAACTCTGGGTGATTGCGCTGATGGTGAAGTTTATCAGTCTTGTCATCCCGACGTTCCACGATTCACATCCACGGGTGCGATACGCGGCTTGCCAATGTGTGTAAGTAGAACATACCATTGTGGGATGAGTATGAACTGCGCTGATTATAGGACAGTGGTCAGCTCTGCACGGACTTGGAGGAGATAATCCAGGCCCGGTATCACCAGCAACTATTCAATGTCTTAATCCCAACTCTTGAAGCGCCAGAGCCGCGGTATGGCCGCTATAATTCCTGCTGCTGACGGGCTATTGACATCATCATCCAGGGTTCACGCACATGCTGCTGCTGCTCTTATTAACTTCTGCGAGGGTGTCGAGCGAGATACGCTTATTCCATACCTGGACCCTATCGTCGAGCGCCTCCTCAAGCTGCTTCGACCTGGTGCAGGGAAGCCGCCAAAACGTTATGTCCAGGAGCAGGCTATCACGACCCTGGCTATGGTCGCCGACGCCAGTGAGGCTACATTTGCCAAGGTTCGTCCGGGAGTCTCTGTGCAGGCTGTGTTACTGAACAGACATGCAGCATTACCATGCGATCATGCCTTTGCTTTTGAACGTCCTCGAGGCGGCAGACGGCCCGGAGTACGCAAAGTTACGGTTGAAGGCGATGGAATGTGCCGGCCTCATCGGTACGGCGCCTCGGTTGCTTTGACGAACATAACCATACTCATCCGCTTCGTTCAGCCATCGCTGTCGGCCGCGACGTCTTCCGTCCCGATGCAAATGCCTTCATCGAGAGGCTTATCCGCATACAGAGTCCGTCCTTGAAACCTATCATTGTGGCGATCTGACTTATATGCGTCTCAGATACCCCTGTTGACCACAGCGATTCCATGCTTGGCCATTATTTAATTGCAACATGGGCAAAGGTGTGCCAGGCTATGGGTCCCGAGTTCGAGCCATACCTGCCGGTAGTCATGCCACCGCTGTTGCAAGCTGCCAGCGCTAAGACCGATATGAATGTCTTCGACGCGGAAGAAGTCGTCGAGGAGCGCGAGGGCTGGGAGACGGTCTCTGTCGACGGACAGCAAGTCGGCATCAAGACATCTGCGCTCGAGGAGAAGTGCCAGGCGTTTGAAACTCTGGTCATCTACTGCTCTACCCTCGGACCGCGCTTTGCGCCATATCTGTCGCAGACGCTCGAGCTCGCCTTGCCTGGGCTGAGGTACTTGCTGCATGACGGCGTGAAAGAAGCTGCTGCAATGTGAGTGCATCCATTCAAAGCTGAGCTCACCTTGCTCACTCTCTTTACAGGCTCGTACCGATGCTACTTTCCTGTGGCAAAAACAGTGGGACGCTGACGCAACACATGGTGAACGCGTCCTTCACCTCAATCATCGCGTGCATCCTGAGCGAAGAAGAGGTGACGCTGCTCTCGTCGCTCTACCGGTGCTTCAACGAGTCCATGCGCGTCGTCGGTGGTCCGCAAGCGCTCCCGCAGGAGGTGCACGACGGCATCATCCAGGCGACGAAACACCAGCTGCAGAGCATCGCAGACCACCGCAAGGCGCGCGCCAGCCGCCCCGTCGCGGATCTCGCGGACGAAAAGGAGGATCTGATGCTTGCGGAGGAGATGGAAGACTTTTTGCTCGAGGACATGTCCAAGATGCTCCGCACGCTCGACCCGAACCACGGGCTGCTCGTCGCTGTCGGGAGTGTCCGCGAGCTCGGGTTGCACCTCGACCAATGGGAGAGCGGGGACGAGGGCGGCGGTGACATGTAAGTGACCATCGTCTGCAGGAGTGCTGTTGTATTACCATGTTGTACCTCGAGCGGCCACCGTGCCAGTCATTCCTGTTAGCATTTCCAGCATAAGTTTGGTTCCATAATCCTCTAGCATTAGAGTGCATTACACCAACGTAAAACTTGATTGAGGGAGTAGTCCGTGTGTGAAGGATAGCCCAAGAATCCGTGCGGTGAACAGGTATGACTTCTCAGAACGACAACAAACCGGCCTCTACGAGTTTGGGCATGTGCAACATCGCCTGCTGCTGCTGATCCTCGTCAGGAACCTCTCCGCCCCTTGCAATGACTACCTCTCGCAGATGCGGTCGGTGCCTAGCTACTATCTCATCCACATCTTCAAACGTCTGCTCAGAGCCGTAGGTGAATGCCAAGCTGTGATCGAGAGACAATATGAGTTTCAGGTTTTCGGGTCCGTCGTATCGTTTGCCACTGAAGAGGTCTTTGAGAATGCCTTCAATGCAGATAGAGACACCCTGGCGCCAGTATATCGAGACATCGATGTGTAGCCGCCGCAGTCGATAGCAGTACGAGAGCCCAACGTCCTGCTGGATGACTGAGCATAGCGATGAACGTCTGCAAGCGGCTGGCGAGGAACACGACTCACGTTCTTTGAAGACGCCGACGTCATCTTTCGTGCGCGTGGGTCGCAGCGTCAGCCGCGTCAGGAAGTGGCTGGTGCACTTGAACAGCCTCCGGCAACGCGCGACGTCGTCTCTGGAGGCGAGCGCCATGCACAGGTCCAGGCTGATCGCGGGCCGGTCCTCATCCTTGTTGAGGTCGCACGCGGCCTCAAGAAGCTCGAGGAAGGCCTCGTGCAACTGCGGCGGCTCGCGCGCGACGACGATCCTGCTCAGGCGGCGCAGGAGGCGGCGCTTCTTGAGCTTCGCGACGAGGTCCTTGATGAGCGACGTCGTCGCGTTCAGGAGGCGCAGCGGCGTGTTCTGCGGCGTGCGCTCCCAGACCGCCCAGCGCAGCTCCTGCAGATCGGGGACGAGCGACATGAGGAGGAAGAGGCAGTCCGTAGAGGCGAGGCACCAGCCCAAGTCCAGCGTCCGCAGACCGAACCGGTCCGTCGGCATTGTCTTCGAGGACTGGACGAGATCGAGATGCAGGCGCAGCTCGCGCAGCCCCGGCAAAAGGCGCAGGAGGCTAAGCACGGCGTCTGTGGTGAGTGCGATCGTCCAGGCTTCGTATTCCTCGGCCGTCCAATCAGTCTTGGTCTCGCCCCCGCGAGAGAACGAATCCTTGCCGAGTAAGGAGAGCGAGTCAACGCTGTCTGTAACTGATTTGGGTGCTTGAGCCAGAAAGTCAATGAAAGCCGTGAATAGAGACATCCAGAGCTCTTGATTATGAGTATTCTTCTCCACGGATTTTTCTCCAATGCCAGGAATTCGAATGGATTTTGTGCCGAAAGCCCAGGTCATTTTGTACTGCACTCTGACAGAACGGAAGAGATGTTTCCGAGAAGGAGCAAGCCAGCTGCGGTGTACGAGGCATAGCATCTTCAGTGCACGGAAGTCATCCTGGCAGAAGTCGATGATGTGGTTGATGAGCTCTTGTGGTAGCCTAGTTTCCATGAGTTGTGGCGTCCGAGTCGGCGAGTGGTCGCTGGGCATATATGTTGAACGAGGTTGGAAAGAGGCAGATGAGTTTGAGCTAAGGATTGCAGAACTATCTCAGTGAATAAATATGAATGTGAGCCGGAGGCGACCTACGAGTGGAGGTAAGGGAGTGGGCTGACGTCGGAGCCAGCGAAACAACCTTATTTAGGGGCCGCCGCGCACAGCCTCCAGCCCGGCTCGTGGTCGACGATCTACGATCTGCGCATAGGATTCCATACCGAATGGTAGGTTCCATGGCCACTCTGCTTCGAACAAAGGGCGAAATTTCTTTGGCAAGGCTTGTGGCCAACGGTGACTACAGCGACGGTGCCTGGTGACGGGGGTAAGCAACGGACCCCTGGCACCATCGAAGACTCCCAAAGCGCTGAGCTAGTCTTGGTTCCCTCACCCGAGGCCTGGCAGCTAGCTGTGAACGTTGTACGAAGCTGAACCCTGCTGACATGATGCCTTGGAGTCTCTTGTATCGCTCAGCTGCAGGAGGTTGGTGCTCTATGGGAAGAAGTTGCAGGAATAACCCGTTTTGGATCAGAAAGCGACAAAACTTGGTCTTGCTCTTACCCAAGAGCGGTCACCTTTTCAATCCCTGCCCTCAGTTTGGGTCTGATTCGGAAGTGACGAATATCACGCTTCACTAGTTGTTATCATCCCAGTCGGCCGTTTGACAAAAGAGCGTTGTCTCTAACTTACTGGATACGTAAGAAAGAATAGTCTTATCTGCGTCAAACGGCCTAATCTAATTGTAACGGGCAGGTGCCCTTATCGTTCCCTTTTTGATCTTATCCTTTCGTTCGCGCATGATATCCTCCCAGGATCTCCTACCTTCGGTACTCGCTCTGGTTTGCTACCGGCTCCGGTCTGTAGATAGTATAAATACCTCTCATGTACGCCTCAGAGAGGCAGCGATTCTTTCCTGACAATAGCAGTGTAATTTCCTGTCTATCGTCTGAGTCGTTCCGTGTGCGCCAGTTTCCTAGCGGGCGTCACATATTTTGACACGAAACCTCTATCACTGCTTTCGAGCTCTTACTCTCTCGTCTCTTATCTCGTCTTCTCGACTCTCTCTCTCTCTCGTCTCGCTACTGGACGACAGGATCCCCCGCGGTCTGATCAACCTCGACTTCCGTCCCCGGTCAGCTCTTTATCTGTTTATCTTTACTGAACACCAGAAAACCCGTAGAAAAACATGTTTATGCCCCACCGCTACACTCTCTGCAGCCGCAGCCGCACTGGCACTCAAGGACAAGCTACCGTGCCAGGCGCGTTCACCAGTACCCCCATGGTCTCGCAAGACTCTCCCCTTACTGCCCTTTCCAGTCCGCAGAGGACTGAGTCTTCCGAGGTGAACGCCATCCTAGATGGACCAGTAACCTCGCGACCGAGCACTCGTACAGAGTCAGCGGTGTCGGATACCCACCCTTCTGGGTTATCCAATGTATTTAATTCGTTGTCTATTCAAGAGAACCCCTTTAGAACAACCGTTGAGGATGTGACCGATGAGGAGCCCTCGCACAACCCCTACGCCGAGCATCGAGGCGTCATGCCTGAGCAGGGCCCTTGGATTGAGGTCACGTATGGCAAGAAGAAGTCGAACAGCCCTCGGGCTAAGAACCACCGGTCTCTCCACGCGCACGAGAGCACCTCACCTCCGCTGACTGCAGTACAGCGTGAGGTCGTAGACCAGGCCGCCGGACAGCTCACGGCGGCCGAGATGGGGCGATACCAGCTCCGTATGGACGCGGCCAATGGCCAGGCGCGTCCACGTTCACCGTCTCTGTCGCTGGGGGAGGGCCCCTCGAGGCGACAAGGAAAGGTTGTTGACCCCCGTAACTGGGGCACCGTTGGTATTGACCCGCAGGAGCTTGACCCAGAGGCTCAGCGGCGTATGCTTGACTATTTCGCTAGGCACCGGTCTCCGAAGCCTGTGGATGCCGCCTCCGTTACCAGCAAACGGTCGACCACTTTGTCGGCCAAACCAGGCACGGCTCAACAGGCAGCCGTCGACTTCTGGGCCAGCCAACGGCACCGCCGTAGTACAGACGGGCGATCTCCATCTCCGGCACCGGCGCGACAGGCTCACGCACGCTCGCCGAGCCCAATGTCGGTTGACAATACGCCAGTTCAGGGCGATCCTCTTCTGCTCTATGCTCGAGCAGAACGAGAACGTCTCTCTCATGAGATTGAGACGATGCGTGCGGAACTGCACGAACTGCGTTTGCTTGCCCGTGACGCTGTTGAGACACTGTCCACG
The DNA here is from genome assembly GCA_001910725.1 of Phanerodontia chrysosporium. Taxonomy (NCBI): domain Eukaryota; kingdom Fungi; phylum Basidiomycota; class Agaricomycetes; order Polyporales; family Phanerochaetaceae; genus Phanerodontia; species Phanerodontia chrysosporium. The sequence goes on from MJGA01000042.1 coordinate 167,439, forward strand.
GTGCGCGAGACCAAACGTGCAGATACTGAGCGATGGACGGAGAGTGTATCTGCTGCTCCTCGCAAGGACCACAAGAAGTCTCACAAGAGCAAGGCCTTGGTTGTACCAAAGGCGTCAGATATCGCACTGTCGGCTTCTGTCCATGGTGAGAATCTGCGCCCGGTCAACCAGGTAGAACCTTCGAGCTATCTTGGTAAAGCCTTCGGGAGTCTTGCGAAGCTCTCTGAGCGTAGGACACGCCGCGCTCCACTATCTGATAGCTCTGGGCATCAGGTTCTTCCGAATCTAGCTCAGACTCTAGTTCAAGTGACTCCTCTACTGGGTCTTCCATTGCGGAAGTGCCCTCTCGTTCGCGTCGGAAATCCTCGCGGATAAAGAAACCAACGCTGAAACCGCGAGAACCCACGCGATACGATGGTCGTGCCAATGTACAAGACTTCCATCGATTCCTGCAGGAGTGTACCGACTATGTACAAGGACACCGTCTGAAACCTAAACGCTACGCGGCAGTACTGGCTCCGTTCATGCTAGGCAAAGCCTACCGGTTCTACTCTGTCTCCGTGGCAAATAATCTGGCGGAATGGACTCTTGAGCAATTGTTCAAGGCCCTGTTTGATTTCTGCTTTCCTACGGACTTCCGCATTCGTCAGCGCGAAGCGTTACGCAACGCGCAACAGGGGCGTCGGTCGGTACAAGAGTATGTTTGCGACCTAGAAGAGCTCTTCATGATGGCGGGAGTCATCTCGGAGGAAGAAAAGGTTATTAAACTTTGGTACAGGTTGAACACGTACATCCAGCAGGAGTTGTGGCGCTTCAATCTCTCCCCGACGGCGTCGACGTGGGACGAGGTTGTCAAAGCCGCGTCTCGCTTCGAGATGGCCGAAGATGCCTGCTTCAGCGAGCGACGGACCTCTGATACCCATGGCGGGCCTCGCAGTGGCGACGGTCTCAATCGCCGTTCGGGAGGCTCTTCCCACCGCCGCAATGGTGAAGGTGGAGTGAGTCCTCGCACTGGAGCGGTAACCAGTCCATCGACTCCTCGGGCGGCACGCCCGCATGTCGGAGGCACTCGCCCTGCCTCAGGGGTTAGTCTGTCAGAGAAAGACAAGGCTGATCTTCGGGCAGCGGGTAAGTGCTTCCATTGCCGGGAGGCCGGACATCTCGCGCGCAACTGCCTGAAGGTGAATCACGCAGTGTCTGACCGGCGTGGACACCCTCCGGGGGTTCATGCCTACGGCATCGACGTTGACTTCGCCGAAGCGGAGAACTTAAGGGCGCTGGCCGACTCAACAGTTTCTACCAGTGCCATCAGCATCGGTATGATTGCTATTGAGGGTGTTGACGACTTACCAGGGTTGGTTCCATGTTCTGATAGTGACCGTAGCTCCGCGAGCGACGAAATGACGCAGCGGTGGCTACACGACATTGGTGTTGCTACAGACCCCCGCCGCATGACACCTGTCCGCATTGACTGGAGTATTGCAGTACCTCCTGTTGAGTTCCCCAAGACCGTTCGCCTTGGCCGCGTCTACGAAGCAATTGGTGATGTTCTCGCACGTCGCGCGATCAAGGTCCTGCGGCGCCACGCACCGTACTGCTGTGGCAACATCGAGTATGATGACGGCATCTATCGTTTTGACGATATCCTGGTCTACCAAGTTAGCGAGGATGACTATGTCATCATGGGGCCTCATCCCCTTGAAGACGTACTGATACCCCGCGCCTATCTCGCGGACGCTGACTTCAATCTTCCCGCATGGTATCACCACCAAGTTGCGCAACAGCTTCGCCACAAGGTCTGTAAGCGCCAGGGTGTCCGCGGGGAGCGCATGGGCAACGCGTTAGTACAGGTTGTTGAAAGTACCTTGAACACACTGATTCTGTTCCCAGATTCGTGGGTTGCGTTTCGCGGGGCCGACGTCGAGGCTCGGCGATTTACCTGCCACGCCGGAATGTCAGCAGGTGAGCCCGTTGTCGTTGTCAATGACACTTACCTATATATGAGTACTGAGATCCCATACGAGCTGGCTCTGGAGCACCGCTTCGACCTCGCCAATTGCTACGCCGTGGCCGTCCAAGCTGGTTTCCTCGGCCCGCCGTTCACCGACGACGATCTGGAGGGCGAGCTCCTCCGTCTCTTCGGGAACGCCGATCCCGGTACCGCCGATGATGGTGAGTCGCTCATTTGCTTCGCCGCAGGTCTGGCTGCTAATGCACCATCGGTTAGCACGGTTCAGCGGACGGCTGCGTCCGTTCGCGACTTCAAGCGGCTCATCCCCGAGCCTGCCATCGTGGTGGTGCATGTGAATGGCCAACCCGCGCGGGCGCTGCTAGACTCAGGCTCGCTGGCCGACTTTGTATCTACTGTCACGGATGTGACGGTGCTGCCCTATTTTTCGCCGATTTCTGGCCATTTTCCTCGATTAATCCAACGGGCGAGCAGCCCTCGCGCCGTCTGGAGTCCTAGCCGCCCATGCTCAGCACCTGGCCATTCAGCGCCAGCGCCCTGATGGCGCATCACCTCTAGACGCCAGCGCATCCCGCTGCGCGCTCAGACACTGCCCGGATCACCGGTCTACCCTGCAACCGGTTCCCCGGATCGCCGAAGCGGCACTGTCATCCCCGATGACTCCCTTCGCCGAGACACACCGAGCTGATTAGCCTGATGACACAGCCTCGGTCCGACGCAGCCTCGAGACACTGCCAGCTGACACAGCCTCGTGACATAGCCCCAAGCACAGCCTCGCCGCGCAGCCCGCGTCGCAGCCTCGCTGGCTATGCCGAGCACTGCCCATCAGCTTATGTAATCGTACAGCCTGCCCTGAACTCTTGTAGTATATATAGGTAGCACCTCTCGCTCCTGTCCGTCATCTCGACCTCTTGGTCAATACGGACAGGTAAGCCCGTCGTTTGTACTGTAGTATACAACACTAATACAACTTGGTCAATACGGACAGCTGCATAAGTTGTGCGTCACTGCGTGACTTGCTCCGCCGCGCCTCGTCGTCGACCTCCCCACTTGCCCTCCCTCGTGAAGCGTTGAGCCCTAGCTCCGCGACATCTACCAAACTTGTACATCAGCTTGGAATAACACCTTTCGAGCTTCAGAAACAAATACCTGTCCAGTTGGCCATGCAGGGCTCCCGCTCTAAGATCAGTTGCGGTTGTACCCTAGAATTTCGCTATCAGTCCATCAAGGAAGACCGGTATTTCGACGTGGCGAACTTACTCAACTATGACTTGGTTCTGGGTACTCCGTTTCTGTTCCAACACCGCGTTTCCGTGGGCTTCAATCCCACCACGGTGGTGGTGGGCAGTTGGAAGGCCCAGCCCATCGACGGCAAGCACGTGCGGGTGTTGGAATCTCGCGCCGCTGAGCTCTTTGACGACCGGCTTGAGACCGTTCGCCTGCATCTTCGAGAGTACGCCCAGCCTATTGCCAGCACTGATGCCAGCGATACACCGCTCCCGCCGCTGCGTGCCATCAATCACCAGATCCCCTTGAAGGACCCGGCTAAGGTGTACCACTGGCGGCCTTCGAAATGCCCAGAGGCTCTTCATGGCTTATGGGCGACGAAGCGGGATGCTTATCTTCGGTCGGGCCGTTGGAGGATGTCTAATGTGCACAATACGTCGCCGATGCTCCTGTTGACGAAGCCTGGATCTGGCATCCGTGACATTCCTCCCCGGCTCCGCTGTGTGTTTGATCTTCGTGAGCGCAATGATAACACCGTTAAGGTTACGTCTCCCTTACCTGATATGGAGGGCATCCTTCGGCGAATTGCAAAGAAACCCTATCGTTCGTCGCTTGACGGTAAGGATGCGTACGAATGCATCCGGGTTGAGCCCGAGCATGTCGAGCACACTGCAATGACTACACCAGATGGTAACATGGTTAGTCTCGTTCTTCAGCAGGGCGACTGTAACGCCGTAGCCACATACCAGACCCTGATGAACCATCTGTTTGGTCAATACATTGGCGTCTTCATGGACGTCTATCTCGACGACATCCTCATTTACTCAGATACTCTAGAAGACCATGTTCAGCATGTGAAGACCGTCATTGATGTTCTGCGCCGAGAGCAGCTTTACCTTAATGCAGACAAACTTCGGTTTCTTTGTTCTGAGTTGAAGGTCCTCGGGCGCGTGGTCAATGATGCAGGCATCCGTATGGACCGTGACAAGGTGGACTCCATCTTGCATTGGAAAGTTCCCACCTCTCGCGAGCTGTTGCGCAGCTTTCTCGGTGCAGTCGGCTACCTCGCCGATGATGTCGGCAGCGTGCGCATCCCTATGGGTGTGTTAACGGAGCTTCTCGCAGTCGATCGCCTGTTTCAATGGGACTATACGCACCAGCGCGCGTTTGACGAGGTGCTCGCCCTCGTCCATGCTCACCGCGATCACCACCGCGTGCCCTTGGATTACTCTGCTGGAGCGCTGCCGATTTGGCTGGTAACTGATGGGTCGGTGAGTGGCGTCTCGGGCGTGGTATCGCAGGGCGCAGACTGGAAGACGGCTAAGGTTGCCGCGTTCTTCTCTGCCAAGCTGTCGCCTGCGCAGGCGAATCATCCTATTCACGAAATCGAGATGCTGGCCGGTGTCGAGGCCATGCGCCGCCACCGGGACATCCTCCTTGGTTGTTCCTTCACATGGGCAACCGATCACAAGGGTTTGACCCATCTGTTGAAGCAGAAGAATCTGTCTGCTAGGCAGGCCTGGTGGATTGAGAAAATCTCCGAATTTAACTTCGCTGTTATGTACATACCGGGCATTGAGAACACGCTACCAGATGCTCTCTCCCGCTTGTACGCCAATGACGGGCCTGGCACTGTTCGCGCGGCCTCCGAGTACACCGCCTTCGATGACGATGAGGACCTTCCTCTTCGTCTCGCGTCGTTCGCCATCACCGTGCCGGTTCTCGTTGGTACGGAGGGCGCGGCTGCCCGGTCCCGTTCAGATGTGGACGCTCCGCGTCCCCGTCGTAGTACCCGTCTTGCTGTGGCACCTGCGGAAACCGGTCGGCCCGAGACGTCTCGTGAGTTTGCAAAGCGCATCCGTCGACTCGTTGTTTACAGCCCCCGTTCTCAACGAGTGGAGGGCGCAGCGGCCGACGCAACCATCGAGGAGCTCGATACTGCCTCTCCGGCTCCTCGACCGGGCACTCCGCCGATGCAGGCACCGGCGTCGACACTGTCAGCAGCCCCTTTGCCTGGCACTGCCACACCACCTGCTGCACTGCCGTCAGCATCAGACGTTCCCGGTGGTCCCTTCTTGGACTTACTGTCCTCCGACGTCGATGGTATCAGGATTCCCGAGGCCATCCGCGGTCGGTACCAGGAAGACCCGTTCTTTGCCCGGATCTTGGTTGATCCGAAGCAGTTCAAGAATTTCAGTCAGAAACACGGCCTAGTGTATCTGAAAGAGCATGAGTCAGTCAGATTGTGCCTGCCCCATGTGCTCGTCGCGGAGCGCAACGTACGCGAGATCGTGATATCGCACGCTCACTCCTTGCTAGCGCATCTAGGCTCTGTAAAGACCTATTTTCTTCTGCGGGACCACGTATGGTGGAAGTCCATGGCCGCCGATGTCGAGAAGTTCTGTCGCACTTGTGCTACCTGTAAGCGCAGTAAGCCTGACAATCAACGGCCGTATGGGCTCCTACACCCCTTACCTGTCCCTCAGCGCCCGTGGGAGGCGGTAGGAATAGACTTTGTGGGTCCATTACCCCCGTCAGAAAATCGCGATGGATCGTTCGACTCGATCACGGTTATTATCGATCTCTTGACGAGCATGGTGCATCTGGTCCCGAGCCGCACCACGTACGACGCCCGTAACATCGCCGAGCTCGTGTTTGCGGAAGTCTATAAGCACCACGGGTTGCCCCGTGTGATAGTCAGTGACCGGGACGTCTTGTTCAGTAGCATTTTCTGGTCGCACCTTCACAAGTTGATGGGTGTTGAACTGCATATGTCCAGCGCATATCACCCAGAATCGGACGGCTCGACGGAGCGGGCCAATCGCACGGTAACTCAGATGTTGCGGCAGTGCATTGCGCCTAACCAGCGCGACTGGGTCGCCAAGCTGCCGGCTATTGAGTTTGCCATTAACCTTGCTCGATCCGACTCCACGGGATACGCCCCGTTTTTCTTGAACTCAGGGCGTCTCCCCCGTTCACTCGTATAGGACCACGCGAGCAAGGATGAGTACCCTAGCGTTCGGGCCTATGCTCAAAAGGTTAGATTTGCTGTTATGGCTGCACATGACAGTATACTTGCCGCTCGGGTGAAGCAAACGCGCGACGCTAATCGGAAGCGGCGCCCCGCTCCTTTCGTCGCCGGGGACCTCGTCTACGTCTCCACGAAGAATATGTCGTTGCCGCGGGGCCTGGCATGGAAGCTCATCCCGAAGTATATCGGGCCGTACCCCATCGTGACCGACTTCTCCAACAACTTGTTCCGCATTGAGCTCCCAGGTGAGCTGAAGCGGCGAGGCATTCATGACGTCTTCCACTCGTCACTCCTTCGAGTACACGAGCCTAGCGATGACCGCCTGTTCCCGGGCCGTCTCGCTAGCCAGGTAGCGGAGCTTGACGATACCGAGAATGAGTGGGCCATTGATAAGCTGGTGTCGCACAAGGGCTCTGGGACCAGCACAATTTTCGAGGCCCTGTGGCGGTCGGGAGACCGCACATGGGTACCATACGACTCCATCAAACACCTGCGGGCGTGTGATGAGTATTTTGCAGCCTTGGACGTCTCTGGTGTAACAGACTTACCGGAAGGTCACGGCAGCGCGCCGCCCGATGACCCGCAGATCTACCTTGGCGTCATGCAGCTGTCCATCTATAAAAGCCCTGAGTCGGGTCAGCCGTGGGTCTCAGAAGACGCATTCTTCGCTCACCTTGCACCAGCCTCTCCGCCCAGCATGACCGACACTCCCGCCGCGTCCAGTCCTCTGCGCCACAGCGCGGCCATCTTGCAAGGTGACGGGTCACTCTCCATCCAGCTCCCCGATGGCTCTGCCGCCTCTTTCACCGCTGATGAGCTGGTGGTCTTCTGGCACTTCAACTCGGCACTCGTCGTGAGCGACCCCGTTGACCGCGACAAGGTGCCCCCGTCATACAACGAATTCACGGCCGCCTGGCACGCCACCGACCCTTCATGCATTTATCAGTTCTCCGACTACAACCCTGACACGAGCGAACGCACCTTGCGTGGACAGGTCATCCCCCTTTCTGGCCTCTGCCCCCTATATTTCGCACAGCGGCAGTCGCTCTTGCAGGCGGCCTCTGCCCCTTCTACCCCAGAGGACTTCGAACGGGCATTGGCGTCCGTGGTAGCCCCCGACGACACGACCTCCGATGACCCTACCGCTTCCAGCCCGGGTGTTGGCCGCGGAACCGCCGCTCCTCGCAAACCGTTCTACGTCGACCGCTCGGCCCTGCAGAAGGTGGAGGAGGAGCGTTCGGAGCAGGCCCGCAAGGCCGTAGACCGGGCAGTCATGGAGAACCTCGCCCTCATGCAGCGTCGGAACGACATCGCGCAGGCCAAGCGGCAGATGCGTATCGAGGAGAGGATGCAGAGGAAGATGTCGGGGCTGAAGAAGTTCGGGGCGGCGTTCAACCCCAACAAGGCAGCGCGCAAGCGTGGAAACGAGCGCGAGGACGGTGCGCCGCCGCCAGGTTCGCAGCCTCCGAAGGATGGTGACGGCGACTCTGCCATGGCGGCTTAGGCGCTACTCGGGCGTTCGCCCACGGTCTTTGTTTGTCCTTGTTTCCCCCTCCTCGACTTATCCTTTTTCTTTTAGCATTTGTTTCGCACAAACGCTGGAGGGCGTATGTAACGGGCAGGTGCCCTTATCGTTCCCTTTTTGATCTTATCCTTTCGTTCGCGCATGATATCCTCCCAGGATCTCCTACCTTCGGTACTCGCTCTGGTTTGCTACCGGCTCCGGTCTGTAGATAGTATAAATACCTCTCATGTACGCCTCAGAGAGGCAGCGATTCTTTCCCGACAATAGCAGTGTAATTTCCTGTCTATCGTCTGAGTCGTTCCGTGTGCGCCAGTTTCCTAGCGGGCGTCACACTAATCTCTTGATTTTGTCCCAAAGAGGTTGAATAACTCTCCCTGCGGCAGTGTCTGCTGTTAGACTGCGCAAGGCAGAACCAATTCAGTACTCTCTCCGCTGTAATGCCACCGTCTAGCAGTGTTCAAGCATTTCGCGAAGCTCTGAGGCAGAGCAAAAACATCATCGCAGTCGCCGGAGCTGGCCTCTCTGCTGCGTCGGGTATGTACACTATTGATTGGTGATGTTCATACAGTAAGATGCACATGTCCTCCGCAGGTATCCCGACATTCAGAGGGGCTGGCGGATACTGGAAGAAGTACAACGCCATGTCTCTTGCTACGCCGGAGGCTTTCGATGAGAACCCGAGCCTGGTGTGGCAGTTCTACCACTACCGACGGACGAAGTTTGTATCTACCCTCTGTCCACCTCATAGGCTTATGACTCTACTTCTAGAGCGCTATCAGCACAGCCAAACGGGGCCCATTTTGCGCTGGCCATGCTGAGCTTCCCCGACCTCCTCCGGGCCCTAGCTCCCAATGCCAGATTCGTGCGTGATCGCGTGGGCACGGTCACGCCACAGCTAACAGCCTCTACAGACGTTCATCACCCAGAACGTCGACGGGCTGAGCACCCGTGCTCTCACAGACGTCGCCGCGAAGCGAGGCCAGGACCTTTCACAGGCCGCGCCCTTCTACGAGATGCACGGCCGCGTGCTCGACACGCTGTGCACCTCCTGCGGGCGCCGCTCG